>PVKH010020373.1:0-14602 GCA_004027955.1 Chaetophractus vellerosus | reverse complement strand
CTCATTATCAACAAATTACTAAGTACCTATTATATATAGGGTTCTGATCATTCAAACAGCTTAAAGTTTAGTTTGTGGAGACAATAAAAACTATGATAAATGCCAAAACTAAATAAATAGAAGGAAATGATCAATTAGGCTGGGAGAAGTGGAAAAAAAAAACCTCGTAGATGACATGGCAGACTGCAGAGAACCAAAAATCATACCATCTTTGCTGTCATGAGCACATTTTCGGGAGAGGCATCTATCATACTCTAATGAAGCCCTCTCTCTAAGAAGGTCTCAGTCTTATTCCTCAACCATGAGAGGTGGCTGGCTCTGGCAGCTGCGTGTGTGAGGTCACCCTGAACCTTGAGCCCAGGCCAGTGTGATCCCAGGAGGACTCCAGACCTGAAAGGAACCAGTTTGCTTTTCTCCCTTAGGAGCTTAGGCTGTGATATGCAGGAACTTGAAACGCACAGAAATTCACAGGAACTTGTGAGAGGCCTGGGAATTTGGCTGTGAGAGGTGGCTTTGCAATCTCAGCAACAAACCAGAACTGAGCAGACATGCAGAGTTTCGTATTCAGAAAAGAAGTTGGATCAAGAGATTACCTAGTCCTAGAGAGATTCCGGGATTCCTGCTGACTTCTCAGTTTGAGGTTCTAAGCTTTTATAAGGCACAGTCATAGTTCCTGTGAGTACAGTTAGTTAGGCAAGTTTCCATACTCTATTGAACATGATGGCTGCCATGAACGAATAGTGAGTGCAGTAACAAAAATCACTGTGTTTTAGAAACGTTGCTCCCAAAGCAGTATAGAGAAGATATTAAAATGGGGCAAAACTCAAGACAGAGAGACTAGAGACTAGTTAAGAAATCATAGACATTAACTCAGGCTAAAATCAGTGGCCTGAACAAGATTGCAGTGGAGATAAAGCAAAGTAGATGAATTTATGCCACGGACTATGTGCCCAAAGTCAGAGGCATCTGAGGCATCAGGCGAAAGGCTTCTCTTGTTTTCAGGATCCCTACCTTGGATCATGTCAAACAGGAAAATCTGCCCCCAGCTCATAGCAGAATCATGCTTTCCTCTTTCTTATTTGTTGCTCAGCCAGAGCATAGAGTTGTGAAAGTCAATCCCAATCTCCCTTCTTCCCCACTGCAAGAGCCATGATTTGTTCAGGGAGGCCATGTGCCCAATGAGTAAAAGCTCCTTCTTGCAGATTCAGCTGTGGCCATGTGATATATTCTAGCCAAAGAGAGGCTCTTGTTTTCCTGAGTAAAAGGATCAGATTCAAAAGCCACCTGCTTAGTTTCCTTTGCTCTTACATGACCCCTTCTTCCTGTATGGAATGCAGGCATAGAGCCAGGATTGTGACCATAAGAACGAAAATCAAATGCCAACAATGGTGCAGACAGGAGAAAAAGGAAACTGAGTCACTGATGGCTTATTGGAACTGCTGCCCTAGCCCTGGTGTGCCTCCCTCCAGGTTTCCCATTGTGTGAGAGAACAAACCTTTGTATGATTAAGGCCCTGGGTTGGTTTCTTTTACATACAGCTGAACCCAATCATAACTAAACCAGCGGTGTTTTCCTTCATTTGACAGAACCTTCTGGTATTCCTTTTATTTTCCTTTTTTTATTATAATAGTAAAATGAGTGTTCTTTAAAAGGAACAAGTAAGATCTTCACCTCAATTTTCCAAGCCAGCTTTTCCAGACAGAGTTTTGTGAGGCAAACATTCCGGGTGATATCCTCAAGGTCTTCTATGAAGCTGGAATAATAAATCTCTGAAAGAATTTGTAGGAATTTTTGTTTCTCTTTCAGAGCATTGGCCATTTTCAATTTTCACAGCCACAAAAGGAGAACCAAAGGGAATTCAGTATATTAAGGTAAATAGATTCTCTCACTCTCATAGAATAGTAGTAAAGATAAAAGAAAGATACAACTTGTTAATTAAACTTGACATTTTGGGTGATTGCCCAAACAGGCTGTCTGTATCAGAGACCTTGTCTTATCCTTGTGGTAGTACAAACACTACATGAAACCCATGGCCTCTCACTTACCTTAACCCTGTACAAAATTGTGTACTAGTCACTCACACATTTATTTGCTCATTCAATAAACACTGAGTGCCTGTACTAATGGCTAGCATTGTACTGGCTGTTAGAAATCAAAGACAAATAGTCCATCCTTGACCTCAAGGAAGGAACAGTATGCCCAAAGAAGGGACAATTAACAATACCTCCACAGAGGGTGTGGGGCATAGATGAGGGGGCAAATAGTTCTAATTGGAGAGTAGCAAAGTAACTCTAGAGGATGTAGCACTTGAGCTAGTCTTGAGTCTACCCTGATAATTGCCAAAGGAACAAGGGAAGAGTGTTCATATCAGGTATAGAAAGTAGGGTCATCAATGACACGAAGTGGGAAATGGAATACGACACATGAGGTTGCAGAGAATTAAAAAGGGGGAATGTCAGGAGCTGGGAAGCTAGGAAAAGCATGAGAAACCAGGGTCACATGGGAAAGAGTGATGTGTCTCAGAAAAATCACATGGCAGCATTAACAGGGATAGAGTCATCTCACCAGACTTGGAGAAATGCATCTGAGGATGAGAGAACAAATTTTTAAAATATGAAAAATATAAATAATAAAACCTTAGCTAGTGGTTGGAGGTGGGAGATGAGACTAAGGCCAGTCCAAGGAAAATTCCAAAATTTCCTCTTGGGTGACTGGGTGAATTGTGATTTGTTTCTCTGAAAGAGGAAATAGAGAGAAAGAAATAGTGTTAATGGAGAAAGATTTCAGTCTGGTTTTAGATGAGCATCCATGTGGGCTAGTGGATAGATACCTTTTGGAAGAAGATAAACTTGCGTTCAGGTCCTAGCTTTGTGGCCTTGGCTCTCTTCTGACCTTTCTGAGCCATGTAGAGTAAAATATGTATCATGATGCCTTCTTGGAAGGAGTGGTTTGTCAAACGATATATATAAGATGTCAAGAGGGACTCATTTAATTGTGACTGTTAACATTACTAAGTAGCTTGTGAAGTCCCTGTGGAAAATTCGGGTAAATTTCTTTAGTGGGTGTTAGAGTGACAGCAGAGGTATTTATCATTGCTGTACAATGTGGGAAGGGAGTTCTATATCTGGAATCCGGGTATTTTGGGGGTAGATACATCTTTATATTCCCACGAGCATTAATAAAAGTTAATTGAAAGCTGTGACAAAACAAAGAAAAAGAAATCTACAAATTCAGAATCTTGCACTGGTGGAAGAAAAATTTCTTTGAGTAACAAAGGCTGCTTAAAACTTAGCCTTGAGGCGAGGATCAAACCAAGGCTAATGCTGTTTATTCCCATTATTAAAACCCTTTGAATGGATTAAGGTAGCACACAGTAAATCCTTTCAATTGGGTAAAATAGCTCAGGGAAAAGAGATTAAAGGTATGGCTCTCTCAACTCAGTCTGATTGGCCTAAGGCCTGTTACTAAGTTGAGAGAGAAAAACCATGGGGGTAGGAAACAAAGAAATACTGTAAATCTAAGAAATATGCCTAGAAAGAGTTCTGGATTGGCACCTGAAACTGACTAAATAAAACATTTACAGAAGGAGCTAAGGTATTCAGAGAGTTTATGGCCAAAGAAATCATGGGCTTGAACCAAAAATATATGACTGTTCAAGAATTAGATGTACATTTGGGCCTCCAACTTTTTAGGAGAATGGAGAGCAAGCTGAGAAAACTGCTCCGATGAAGGCATCAGATCATAGTCTCATTTCCAGTTCGGATATGGCCAAGGAGATAATGAAAAATGAGTGAAGGAGAAGCCAAGGACCATCAATAACTATTTGAAGGGAAGGCTCTTCCAGGGCCCAAAATCAGTCTAAACAAGACGCCTTCTCCACTCTCCCATCCTAGCGCCCCCTCCATGACATCTGCCCAGCATGATTTCAGAGCTTCTACAAATCAGCGGCTTCTCCGTGTTTCCCATAAATCACCTATCCTGACCGTAATGGGCTCTGTTCTTGCTCTACCATTGCATATTGAGTTGGTGCTTGGGGTTGGGAGTGGATGATAATTTGTCTGCTTAGTGCACAGATCTTCAGACAAAAAGGAGCTGCATCTGGGTGAATAAACCAGTTGGCACCACTTGGAGATCATGGACTTTTAAGCAGGTGCCTTAGCTTGAATGCACCTTGCTTAGTATATGTTTCTGTGTTGGAGGGAGAGGGTATCAACATTTGGTGACCAAAAGGACAGGCTAGTATAGTCATTAGGGCTGATCACCAAATATTGTTTTCTTTCTTTTGGGGAACATGGATCATCCTATACCTCCTGGGCCACTTGTAGTTGCTTTGACCAACGAAATCACAGAATTTTATCATTTCTGGATTAAGCTTCTAGAAATCAGTGCATAATTGCCATACCCACTCTTTTTCTCTGCCACGACTACCAGTAATACTCCATAGAAAGCTCTTCTATTGGCCTGAGTGAGGACAGTGCTGAGCTGAGTCCCAGTTTACCCAGAAGGGACATGTGATATGAGAGAGAACTTAACCATTGTTTTAAACCACTTTGATTTAAGGTTATTTATTATCATAACATAATCTGGACCATTCTCTGAATTTTTATTCAAAAATAATCAATACCAGATGAGAGAATCTATTATTTCCTTTCACCACATAATTTCTCACTCTTTCTAATTTCTCATCTTTTTTTCCATTTAGGATTCTCAAAGATATAACTCTTCCTTATCTCAAATATCAGCTCCCTTAATAATTCTGTTACAGCATACTCTTAATCTAATAACTTCTACTTAAGGTTTTTTACCCTGGCCGCATTGACACTGGTGAAGTTGTATACTTCTAAATAAGACATTGTGTAAGTTAAAATGACTTGAATCTTTGTAAAAGAGGTATTAATAAAATCTCATTTGAACAACAATGCTGGGGTGTATACATACTTAAAAGGTACATGCACACTTCTTAAATTGGATCAGCTATTCAAGAGTTATCAACATACGGGCAACTTCCAAAACCAAGGTGAATGCCTTACACATGAGTTTCTTCAGTCATAGTGCACTTAAAAGAAAGGCCAAATTCACTGTATTATATTTTATTACAGGGAACAAAGAGTTCTAGGCTCTTCTGCTATTCAAAATCATTATTCTTCTTTAATTAAACCCTGCAATCTCTTGAGGGTAAGTCTCTGGCTTTCCTTTGTGCTTCTTTTTCTTTGCAACCAATGAATTTTATACGACTATAAGTAGGAGCCAAGATTCTTTAAATATTTGGAAAAAATTACAAAAAGCAAGCAACCAGGGACTTGACTTTCTTACTTCATCGGGGACCAGGGAACAAAAGATATTGGGTCAGGGAGATATTCTCTGCTGTTACTAATGGATGAGCCACTGTGGCAAATATCAGGTGGTCTTCCAACTTGTGTGCCAGATTTCCTTCCACATCCCAATATACAAAATTTAAAGGACAACCATAGTCACCTGCCATAAGTCTGGCAAACCAGCCAGGGAGCTTCTGCTGTCTGTAGAAACCCAATTACAACTACAGCAGAATCTGGCCAATCATTTCTGAGAAGACCAGTTTAGTAGTTTCAATTCCTGGGTGCGAATCTGAATCTCCTAGATTACTGTGCAGAGTAACAGACTACTTGGTCCCTTATTAGACTTACTAAATAAGACTTTCTATTTTTTTTATTTTTTATTTTTTTTTACTGGGAGGTCCTGGGGATCGAACTCAGTTCCCTCCATATGGGAGACGGATGCCCAATCATTTGAGCCACATCTGTCCCCAAGAATTTTTAAAAATTAATAAGCTCTCTAGATGATTTTTGGCAGATAGGCTTATATTAATATTTGGGAACTAGTGTATTAGTAGATAACTTTAGTTCAGTAGTTCCCAATTTTGGGGTGGGTTTATCTAAGTTTCATTACCCACATCACCTCAACTTCCTCTTTTCCCTACACACCCCATATTGAAAGGAAAAATTTCAAGGTGTCAAGATGTATGAATATGTCAAATTTCCTATAAACTTAACCATTTTGAAATTCCATTACTACCATGCTGCTGATTGAAGACACAGATTTTATTTATAAATTACATTTAAACTGGCATGTAGCTAGGGGCCGCACCTTACTTATTCAAGGGCAAGAAATTCTGTGCCCCATGAAAACCTCTTCACCTTCTCACCAGAACCTCAAGTGACTTCTCCAGGCTCTACTCCTTCCCTTCCATTATGAGCCATCAGAGTCCTCTCATCACCTTTTTGTCCCATAAACTGGTGTCTGTTTTTGCCTCTATAAAATAATATTCATATTGTTTATAAACTGAAATTAACCATGAATTTAATTTTTCAGCATTTAAAGAATTTTATTGAAGGTAATAAAAGATGCTAATAACTAAATTAAACAGTCCTTGGGTGGAGAGCTCCTTAAGTGATAATGACACTGCCTCCTTCCCTGAAGTCAAGGCCCCCTCTACCAAGGAGGTCTCTTACTACATCCCTCCACCTCCTAGGTTCCCAGCTCTCATCACACCCTCGCAAGATAGCTGAGACCTCGGTGCCCTGCACCCAGAGCTAGCCTGTAGCTGAGTGCTCCCTTGAACAGTCCTCTCTCACTCCAAGGAGGCTGGGAATGCCAGGTGGGGAGAAATTGATATTCCAAGGTCTAAACCAGGACTATGCTACAGAGAGGGACAAAAACAGGGCAATAGCTTAGACGGGTCCAAAGCAGAGTCCTATTTGATACCAGTAACAGTCTTTACTCCCACCTCAAAGGCAGACACTCTCATCCAGGCTCTCCTTCCCCACCCAGGAAGCCACTCTTGAGGACCTTAAGCCTGGCAACTCAGCACTCCAGACTGGAGAGATGCTCAGACATCTGGACCCTCCAAGGGGTCTAGCTCCCCCATTATCAGATGGTGGAGTAGTTCACTGCTTTTAGTTTAAAATGTTTCTCACTTTTCTAGAGACACTTCTGCAAGAGATGGGTTGTTATTATTAAATGATTGAGACTTATCTCAAGTATTTTAGCAGGATGAAACTCCAGTCGAATTCAAATTGAACAGTTGCAACACCTACTGTCCAGTTCACTGGACTCACCCAAGACAGCTAACAAGGAGATGAGGATGGACAACCACCACACCAAGGAACCGAGAGAGTCTACAACTGCAAGCAAGAGAGTCCCATCCATCAGCCATATGGGATCAAAGCCTCCTCTCCATTAGAGGTGGAGTGGGCAGCACCAGCCCAGAATCCTCAGGATTGGAGAATAAAATATGGACTAGAGTGGACTTACTGGTATTCTACTATAGACTTATTGTGATTCTAGCAATGGAAGAAATTATATCATTGATATGGAGACAGTGGCCACTGGAGGTGCTGAAAGCAGAGAGAGGGAAAAAGAGGTGTAATATGGGGGCACTTTTGGGACTTGGAATTGTCCTGAATGACATTGCAACAACAGATACAGGCCATTATGTATCTTGCCATAACCTACAGAATTGAGTGGGAGAGAATGTAAACTACAAAGTAAATTATAATCCATGCTTAGTGGCAATGCTCCAAAATGTGTTCATCAATTGCAATGAATGTACCACACTAATGAAGGATGTTAATGTGGAGAAAAGTGGGAGGTCTGGGGAGTGGGACATATGGGAATTTCTTATATATTTTTTATGTAACATTTATGTAATCTAAGTATCTTTTAGAAAACAAAAAAAAATGTATTTTCAAAATTCAAATTGGATAATACACAGAAAGCTCTGAATGTTAGTGATTCTGTAATTATCTCCCAAAAGATTCAAGATATATTTAAAATTAAAAATATTTCTGACAATATTACAATGTTGACATAATTTTCAATCAATTTAAGTTTCCTGGAGGGAAAGAATATACAGTAATCATCTGTACACTGCGCTATTTCCTTTTCTCCTATCTCACAGAGGCAGACTAGGACAAATCTTGACTGAGACAAACTTGAGAAGTTAAGTAGGAATATTATTGTTACTGTCACTTTTCTCCAATAATGCCCCAATAATGCTCTCCGTGTACATTTCTGATCAGGTCCCTCCCCACTGTAATTTTAGCCCTCCCATGGTCATTTGCATTTTAATAGCTAAATCAAAAGTCCCCATGACTTCAAGAGGTAGAAGACTAGCGTTCTAAAACTGTATCAGTGGCGTGCACATCCCCTCCCTTCCCAACGCCTCTCACACACAGCTGCCCCTCCTCTCTCCTGAAAGGGGACCTTGGTGGAGGTCACAGACTCTCCAGCCTCCCTGAAAGATGAAGGTGTGTTTCCCTTCACAGACACCTACACCACAACCCTGATAGAGGTGCAAGAGGCAGGTGATTATGGTTCATAAATCCCTGAATGCAATTACATGACAGTCTATCAAAATAAAAGATAGTCAAAGAGATATTGATGCCACCCTTAAATATATTAAGTTGTTAAAGCATATAAAAATAATTCTCCCACTAATATCACTTGCAGTGTCAGCATACAGATATATATATAGGGAGATAGTTCATAATTTTATACTTAATTAATGTGCAATAATAGGCTGGTTTCTTTATAATTGAAAGACAGCCTGTGCTAAGAACTGAGTCTTCTGACCTGCTTTGGGTCATAAACTCAAATGGCCTTGCTCTGATTATTTTAAAACATACCTGTCAATGCCTTTATTCTTTTTTGCACAGATATGGGTGGCTTAACAGAGTACATAAATGTCAGGCAAGTCCTTTGGTTATGAACGATGAGTCATAAAATGACTATGGACATCATAGGTTATTTATTGTGGTTCTAGGGCATTTTGAAACTATGATCATTAACATAATACGGCTGTGAATCTTTTCAGTTTTCTGTATCTGAGGAATTAAATGGGAAAAGGCCATCGAAGCACTTTTCACCTTCATGCTTGACTATATAAAAGAGTCCTACATAAAATAAATCCAATTTTTATGGCTTAAGTTTGGGGGATAGTTAGTCTTTTATGAAGATGCCTAGCCTCTAAGATCACAAAGACAGGCAGAAATATGCAGCCAAAGATGAAACTTCTTTATTTTGAATGATCCAGATTAAAAGGTCATAATAATCACTATTAGTTTTCAAATGTATTTTGTGTGCCCCGTGCTATACATGTAAAATCCCATTTAATCCTCAACACAAGTCATGGATAACCTGGTAGCCCCATTTTACTGGTGAAAACTCTGGGGCTCATGAAGGTTAATTAACCTGTCTTCAAGCTCAGAATTTTCTAAATCCAAAGCCTACACATTTCCCCCTTTGCTATGCTGCCACTGTACTTATGAAGGCAGTGTGGTAGGAAAGATTGGAATAATTGATTCTGACTCACTTTCCAGCTGTTTTCCAGCTAGTTACCAGCTCTTTAGCATTTGCTTCATTAAACAGGCCAACACTGTCTTGCAATAGTTCTCCTCAAGCAACTGACAGATATTGTCCAGGTTTGCAAGGATACTGCCCTCTACCAGTCTATTCCAGTTTATAACCAGACAAAAAATAAGCCAACACCTCTGATAAGACCTAACATGAAGAAATATGTTACTATTGTAACAGTTGTTAAGAGACATACATGAGCTATTCATTAATGCCCTACAAGTTGGCTATCATAGGTGGCCTCTCTCTAAGCCAAACTCAGCACATAAACTCACTACCTTCCCCCCAGTGTGGGATATGACTCTTGGGCATGGGCTGCCTGGCTCCAAGGGATTATTACCAAGCACCAACTAGTGATGCATTTGGAAAAAGACCTTGAGCAAAAGGGGAGATATTAAATATAAATGAGTTTTTATGTCGAAAGAGATTTCACAAAATAGGTCAGGAGGTCATTCCAGAGGTTACCCTTGTGCACATCTGAGGATGATCTCACTGACTGCCACAGTAAACAGTGTCTTAAGCAGGGGGCTCCTGAGGGTTCTAGAGACATCTAGACACTATAGGCAGGGCAGACAACCCCAGGAAATCAGCACCCCGTCGATGGGCCTTACCTTGGAATATATGATAACCTGTCTCCCCAATGTATCAGAGTTAGACTCTTTTAAAATTTTCCTACACATGGTTCTTCTGTCCCTTTTATTTTGAAACTATAATTAGCACTATGCCCATTAAATATATGTTTCAGAGTCTTAAAATCTTCTGGCTTTCCATATGCCGGTTGAGCCCTGTATCTCAGGAGTTGCAGCCAACACCTACTCTGCAGTTCCTCAGACTCACCCAGGGCAAATAAAATGATGAAGATGGATAATGCCCACCCACCCCCAAAGTATCGACAACTGCAAGTAAGACAGTTCCATCCATCTGCCCCATGGGATCAAAGCCCCCTCTCAATTAAAGGCAGAGTGGGCATCACCATCCCAAAATCCTCAAGGTTGAGGAATGAACAAACATAAGAGGGAATGCAACTGTGGACTAGACTTATTATTATTCTAGTAATAGAAGAACTTGCCACATTGATATGATGGCAGTGATGACCAGAGGCTCTGAGGGGAAGAAGAAGGAAAAATAAGTGTAACATGGGACATTTCTGGGGACACTGGGATTGCTCTGCATGATATTGCAATACTGATACAGGCCATTATACACTTTGTCCTAACCTATAAAATTGTGCAGTGCAAAGTGTAAACCATAATGTAAACTATAGACCTTGCTTAGTAATGCCTCAATATGTGTTTATCAATTGTAACAAATGTACCACACTAATGAAACAGATTGTTAATGTGGGAAAGTGTGGGAGGGGGAGGGTGGGGTATATGGGAATCCCCTATACTTTCGATGTACCATTTAAGTAATCTGAAACTTTTTTAAAAAATAAAGAGGAAATAATAATTTTTTAAAAAGAATAGGAAAGGTTGCAATGAAATTAGCACATTCACCTAGTAGAGGATTCATTTGGCACATTTCCTGAAAACTATTCTAAAAGCAGTAAGAATCAAGAACCTTAATTATGTCTTTGGGCATTTGCCCAGTAAGTCTAGCTCTAGGGATTTTGAAAAATTTTATTAGATAAATTGTGGATTTTCAGAACAATCATGTATAAAATACAGGATTCCCCTATACCACCCTATTATTAACACCTTGCATTGGTGTGAAACATTTGTTACAATTGATGAGAGCACATTTTTACAATTGTACTATTAACTATACATAATTCCTGGTTTAATTTAGGGTTCACAGTTTATGTAGTGCACTTTCATAAATTTAAAAAAAAATTTTTTATTGCCATATATACAACCTAACATTTTCCCTTTTAAAGATTTAATTATTTATTTCTCACCTACCATTCCCCACCCCACCCCACCCTCCATTGATTTTGGGCTTGCTGTCAGCTCTCTGTGTGTTCTTCTGTGTCTGTTTGTCTTCTCTTTAGGCACCACTGGGAACCGAACCAGAGACCTTCCGGAGTGGGAGAGAGGCGCTCAATCTCCTGTGCCACCTCAGCTCCCTGGTCTGCTGCATCTCCTATTTTCTCTCCTCTGTGTCTTTTTTTGTAGCATGATCTTTCCGTGCCAGCTGTCTGCTCGGGCTAGCACTCCTGCGTGGGCCAGCTCTCCATGTGGGCCAGCTCGCCCTGTGGACCAGCTTGCCCTCACCAGGAGGCCCAGAAATTGAACCCTGGGCTTCCTAGATGGCAGACGGGAGCCCAATCACTTGAGCCACATCTGTTTCCCCATTTCCCCTTTTAACCACATTCATATATATATTTCAGGGCTGTTAATTATAACTTTAAGAATGTATTCCAAGGAAATAATCATAGATAGAACATAAAAATGTACTACAAGAATGTCCTGGGAACCAGCTGTGGCTCAATTGGTTGGGCTCTGGTTTACCATTTGGGGGGCCCCAGGCTCAGTTCCTGGGGCCTCCTGATGAAGGCAAGCCGCCGCGCAGTGAGCTGGCTCAGCAGATGATGCAGTAGGGGAGACAAGCAGACACAGAGAGACGCAAAGCAAATGAACACAGCGAGCGCAAGCAGCAAGGGGGGAGATATATAAATAAATAAAAATAAGTCTTAAAAAAAAAAAGAATGTCCTTTGCATCATTACTGTCCAAACCTCTGTTTTTGTTATATAAATAACAGTGTTATTATAGAATACAAATATTCAACAATAGTTATTAAAAGTACTGTTGTCACTAATACTATTGGAAATATATGATCAAGAATTGTCATATGACATGAGATAAATGCTTGCTAATATAAAATAAAAGCAAGATCAGAAGCAATAAAAAAATTCTATGTATGTCTGGAAGCTCCTCTGGAATATCATATCTTTAAAACAAATGATTTAGTAACTGAGTGAGGCAATTTCCACAGTATTGCTACAGGATTTTGATACATTTTGCAAACTAATTTTGTAACTGACTGAGTTTATCCATAAATCAAATAGAATGTAGTTGTTCCTCACAGAAATAATGGAAGATTCTGGATGATTTTTATTTATTTTTTTTGCTTTGAGCTTCTAGAAGGTAGAAAAAATCAGGTCTGGCTGAATTTTACTGAAGAGGTTTTAAATGATTTTTTGGTCAATCTATCTATTTTTATGGAAATAATTATCTTATTAGATTTTGTAAAAAACATTTCATCTACAAACCACAAACGCAAGCTTTAGTTCATGTAAAACAAATACAAGAAAGATGAAAATAGTTTTGCTTACTGGCTCCAATGCTGGTTTAAGGAACAAAGCTGTAATGCTTTTTAATGGTTTTTTATTTTAACACTTTCATACATTTTTTGTCTTCAGAAGAAATCCAGAATGGGATTTCTCTCCTGGCTAAATTCCGGAAGTAGGCTAAACTAAATGGAGTGAAATTTAACTGGAGCTCTTGTCTAGACGAGCCATTGGCATTTTCTCTCCTAAGAGCCTGTTGTAACACTTCTGTTCTTGGTAGAAAATTTGCATGTTGATTTACCTATCAGTTGTTTAGACAGCTTCCAACTTTACATTCCAAATAAATGAGATTACCTTGATCTTACTTCTTCTCATCTTTGCATTGTCAACCTTCCAACCCTTGTCACAGATGTAACATTATCCATCCCTCACCCTTTTCAGATGGACTACTTAATGACCTCAAATGCTCAAAGTGAGCCTTTTTCTCAAACTCATTTTAATCTTTTTACAAGCTACTGTCAATCTTTTAGCCTGAAAATATAGGAATAGCCATATTTTGTTCGGTATATGTTAAAGTATTTAATCTAATTTCTTTCTCTGATTTATCAAATAAACAGAAAAAACACTACTGTGTGAGCATTTTAAGTTTGAAGGGATGGGGTTTTCAAATGAAGAAAAATAGTTTTGAAAGTTTTACTGCATTTGAAGGTGACAGTGGAGGCACTAAAGAATTATTTCAGTAACTTTAGCATCCCTTTATTAATTTATATATTATCAAAATATCTTTTGCAACTATAACTTTTATAATCTACCAAAGACCAGTGAATTCACAGCAAATGTAATGAGAATATTATTCCACAGCTATTACACATACATATTAAAGAAATTCATGTGCTATGTGTTGGATCTTAAAGAAATTCATGTGTTATGTGTTGGATCATACATAACAATTCTTTTGAGTTCTCCACTGTAGAGCCAGAAGGATGTTTTGTGTTAAATTGAAAGTGCAATGTACATAAGGAGAGTCGTATTGTGCATTTACGGAGAGATGCTATTATACTAAATCTGTAAATGTATTTAGACCCAGGTTCTCTGTTTGAGACTAGCTCTAAAAGTATGGAACTGTAGGCTTTTATGGAAATTGGTATCACTTAACTACATATATATATTTTACCTTGTTCTACAAATACTTGATCTAAAAATGGTATGGCTTTATCTAGATCAAAGACTCAATGCAAGTTTAGATGCAGTTCAGGCTTCCCAATCGAAATGTTCTAGCTTGCATAATCCTCAAGTCTTCTCACCATACTCTTTGATTCCAAACATAATATATTTCATATAATTTCCTTCACCATATTTATTTGCCTTTGGGTATTTGCCTTTGGGTATGTGCCTTTGGAAAATGACCAAATGGGTAAAATATATCTCCAAGTTCTCAGCACTCCAAGATTTGATGAAAATAAATAGAAATTGATTTCACAAAATTAAAATTAATTTCAGGCTAAATGATGGTCATGAGCAGAATGAATCTTGCAAAAAGTCTCTCCCTTAAATTCGTTCACAGAGGGTGAAATATTTTGCATTCTGGGGACCAAATAATAATATCTACATTTTTTTTTACTTTGATCTAGTTAGTGTTCTCAGTGTCAATAAAATAAACTGAAATGATACCAAATGGGGCCGGCTGGATAGCCCAGTGGATAGGGCGCCGGCATACCACATCGGAGGCCCTGGGTTCGATTCCCGGGGACCTCTTCTAGCGGGCAGACAGCCTTGAGAATGGCAAGCCGCCATGGGTGGGCCAGAGCCGCCGTGGGCAGGGCAAAAAGCTGCCACGGACAGGGCAAAGCTGCCACAGGCAGGGCAGGTCGCCCGCGAATGGAGCGCAGCCAGCCACCCGCGAACTGAGAGCCAGCCATGAATGGAAGCAGAAGCCGCCCACAAGCGGGGAAAGCCGTGCTTGCGCAGTGACCAGTCTCGGC
>PVKH010020372.1:0-14602 GCA_004027955.1 Chaetophractus vellerosus | reverse complement strand
CTGCTGGAAGCTTCATTAAGAGCTGCTCCAGGGAAAGTGGGATTCAGGGTCTTTCTCTCACCTCCACAAAAGTAAAGGGAGATCCCATTGCCTACTCCTTACCTCTAACCCATCAGCTCCAATGGGCTCAGGGGCATTTTTATTCACAGCTAGAATCATTCTGGTCCCCACCACTATTTCTAGACGAGGAGAAGGAAAAAAAATTATCATTTTTGTCTCACATCTGAACGGTGATATTAGAATTCAGGAACAAATTATCTTAGCATAATTATTTTTTACATGAGTGATCCCTGAAGCACTAATATTTTTCTTTCCAGTACCCAAGGGAAAACATGATTAGGTAGAATGTGTAGACTGGGAAAAGCCGATCATTTAATACCCTTTGAATCACCCTCACACACTAAGCATATTATCTTCTGCAATGGATTAGAATTAAACAAGTCAGTTGTATTGCTTTTCAAATAGATGAAAAATTAAAAACAAAGACTTTAGACTTTATTAAATAGAAACAAGTTTTCTTAAGTGAGGGTCAACTCTTATTTAATTTTTTTTTCTTTATGAAGCATTTGTATGAACCTCTAATTTAAGGTCTGATGCTTTTTCAGGCGTTAGAATTCCTCTGACAAAAATTAACTCATTTAGAATCTAAGTCGTGATTAGATGCATTTTTATTATTTATTATAATGTGGAAAGGTTTATAATACTGAATATTCTTTTACCATCTTGAAAAGTCTTTATTTTTATTATGTCTACAAATTTTCCTTGCCAAATAATAGATGGCAAAACACAATAAAGTATTATCTTAGTGTTTGTATGTTTATTTAAAAAAGGATTAAAGGCTAATGTGTCAGTTCACTCAACTCTCTTAAGCATAAGAAATGATGTGTAACTTGTCATAGGATAATAGAATTTTTAAAACTACTTTTCCTTCAATGTGGAAATATTAAATTTTATTTCAAGTAAAGATTGTCTTTCCTGTAGATATATCTAGCAATAGTCAAAATAATGAAAGAATATTTAAGATGGGCTTCAGTTTCATTAATTAACCTTAGTAAGCTGAAAAAAAGTTCCTTAGACCTCTGAAATAAACTTCAGCAATATAATATTTAATCCAATCTATTTTTTTTATTCATTAATAGATCATTAGGAAAATAAACCCATACAATGTACATGTAAAATTATCATATAACTAGAAAATGCATACCCATGTATCCACTATCGGGTCAAGAAACAGAACATTTCCTGCTCTCTGGAAGCCCATGATCATAACTTTTCTGTTGTTTTACTAACCATGGACACTTCTTTAATAAAAAGGTAATCAGATCAGCCTGTGTGTGCGTGTCTGGTGTCACTTTGGAATCTGGTTTTCGTGTGTTCAATGTTTTAAATTAATTTAAGCAGTTACTCTTTCTAATGCTCAAATTTTTCTTAATTTAGCCAATGGAACTTCAAGCTGATATCTATGTCCTTTTTCACAAGTCTCCATCAGTCCTTTGAGAAATGCTATTTCAAAGCCATTTTTTGAAGTCATTAACTATCCTTCAACAAATTTGCCATGTTAATCATCCACACATATTAATTTTTATCAGTTCTTGTTTTACTCATAAACCTCTGGCAACACTCTTCTTCTATTGTACAATGGCCATGTTTTAGTTGCCCAACCCCCTTTTCCCATTTCTTGAGGAAAAAAATTAGAAAATAAAGCTTGCACAGTCTGAATATTTTTATACTAAAGAGCTTAATTATATTTCCTAAAACGGAATTCAGATCTAGAGACAAGGTTTAACATATCAGAACTTCCTTTCTATGCCAATGAAAGGAATATCAATGCGGTGCCTCTCAGCTCCAAATCCTTCATCTTAGCCTACTCTACAAAGATGGACCAAGACCCATTAAACACTTCTCCAGAAGGCAAGATATGTAGTTTTGTCAGTAAAGAACACTGGAAGGGCACTGGAGGAGGAAGAGTTGTGTTTTTTCCTACTTTTTTTCTCTCCCTGGTTCTAGTGTGCTCCTCTTATCAGGCCATTTCAATACACAGTTTCTCTAGCTACCAGCTTCTCCGTCCTCCTACTCCTTCAGTGAACAGTTTCTCCAGGATCAGGCTCCTTCAGCATGAATAGTTTCTCTAGCAATAGGCTCCTGGAGAGCAGAGTGGCCCACAGCACCCCGAAACCCTCTCAGGTGGCTTCATACCACAGTTCTGCTAGCAAAGCACTGCTCTCTTAACAGCTTCCCTGGCATACTTCATTTGACTTCTCCAAGGCACTATGCACCTCTGTGGGTGGTTTCCCCTGGCACTCCAGTGGGCTGGTTAATAACAAGTTCCACCAGTGTAGCACCATAGCAATTTCTTTGCCATCTAGGGAGACACAATTATTGTTCTCTCCAATGGGGTCTGGATCTCAGCCTTAGTAGGGGTAAGCAGGCTCTTCTTTTGTTACCCTATTTCATCCCTGGGGAAGGTGGCTGTTCCTTATACCTATGATTCCGATATTCTTTAGAGTCCTCACTTCATACTAGCCAATCCCCCATATAATTGAATAAAAACTTCAATCATATGTTTTTGTTTTATTAAAAAAAACCCTCTGTATAATAAACTTTCTCTGTTCAGATTATGGTGTAATTTCTCTCTCCTAAAGGTCCAGACTGATTCAGAATACAGGGAATGGTCCCAAGAGCTAGAACTGACAAGAAGGGATTTTGCTATTGGTTCGGTCTTACCCTTGGGACTTGAGCATAGTGCTGAGCATCTTGCCAATGGGAAATGAGATGCTAGTCATATAGTGATGCCACAGTTAACCAAGCTGTCATCTGTGATTGAGTGGGACAAAGTATCAACTAAAGCATATTGCTTTAGGGGTTCCAGTGCCTGCTGTGCCTGAGCATCATTGCAGTAATGATGACTGTTATGTGAGATGAGACCTTATGAGGGCACTTGAGGGTTACAGAAGGAAAACGACAAGTTCAAGTCCTTGAACTCTCAGCTTAAGTCATATGGTGAGAATTAGAGAACTTCTATGACGGCACTAAATGAATTTCTAAATTATTGGAGTCATATGTCTTATATTACTGAGAATTAAACACAAAACTTAATTGTGTGGGCGGTTGATTAAAAAGATAGTCGAATTCACAGTCTCACCTAGTCTCACCAAATTTCAATCATCTGAAAACTGGGTCATCCGTTAGGAAAAGATGGAACCTGAAACTTGGAATGGGGACATCTGCTTCGATTCAGCGGAAACTGACGCTCTTGAACACCCAAGCCATTTTGAGCTTCTCTTACTGGTTGAAGCAGTTTGTCCTTCTGTGTCTGAGGGCACATGTCTTCCTTTGCTTAAAAACCCTATGATAACCACTCCTAGGGCAGATGCCTTGAAAGCGGATGCTCAATTTCCTCAAGACCCATCACAACTACTCCGTTTCCACCAGACCCATAACTCGTGTAAAATCTCAGCATGCCCGGAGGAGACATATATAAACTACTATCTAGAAGGAATAGTTTAGACACCAAAAGAATTGCAAGACTTTGCCAATATACATCTACAGAAACCCTGGGGAATTGGTGTGGGAGTGGATTCTAAGTTAGACAAGTGGTAGAATATAACACTATTTCAGGCTGAATTTATATATATGTACACTTACAGAAATTCTGCATTTAACTTGATAATTTGTGCAGCTAGAAGAAGCTCTATCAGAGAATTTGCTTGATTAACTGAAACTTGGACTCAGTGGTGCCCTATATTCAATGAGGTTTAGGTGCCAAGCTTCCCGTTCATGATGTGGAAGAGTGAATAAGGTAATGTCTTAATTGAATCCCAGGTTTTTTTAGGACTAACTCTTGATTTAAAGCCTATATACCTTTCTGTGATTGCACACAGTCAATACACAAACTTATTGAGTGCTTTCAAATACCTAATTTGTCTCAAGTATTCATGTTCACTTTGAGTAACCCATCCCCAGTTGTTTGTTTTTGTTTGTTTGTTTGTTTTTGTACTTCTTTGCAAAAGACACAATGTTCTTCCATTTCTCTGAAGGATTTAACTGTACTGTGATCTGATCACAATTACTGCTGTCTGAAGGGCCATTTATTTGCAATGAAGAAGATTTAATAACTTCTGAATTAGTGTCACTTTTATATCATTTGGCATGTAATAGAGTTTAAAATAATATTATTCCAAAGTAGCATCTTTTTCTTTGGTTTATTTATTAGTCCAAAATATGGTGTTGACACTTTTTATAGACTGCATGAGAACAATAGCAATTTTTTCATTTTGTCAGGCTTCTTGGCTTTAGCTATTAATGATGTCACTTTTTAACTAGCTTCTTCATTCCACCTGATACTTTTCTCGTCCAGAGCTCAAGAAAGAGGTTTATTTATTACTTATTTGGAATTTGTAAAGACTTAACCATGTTTAATTATTTTTCTGCACAAAATGATTCGTTTGTGGTAAGGTAGCAGCAGAGTTTGTTTTCACTATTCCATTATTTCACGACATTTTGTGCAAATAAATCATTTGGGATAAGAAAAGAATCATTGGGCATACAAAGGTAAATTTAAGTAATTCTTATTAGTTGCCTACTCAGTGACACACACATGCACACATATGTATTTTTTGGCCACCATCCTTGCCTTACACGTTATGACTTTTCATATTTAAAGTAGAAGAGTTGACAATTAGCAGGACAAATTAAGAGGACTGTAGACTTTATTGCTTCAGAAACAGATTTTCAAAAAATATGTCATCTGTACTCTTAAGAATATCTTTTAAAAAATCATATCAAATCAAAATATGGGGAGCAGGTGAACCTCAGTGATTTGAGCACCTACTTCCCATGTACGAGGTCCCGGGTTCAATTCCCAGTACCTCCTAAAAACATAAACATAAAAATAAAAATAAAATTAAAAATAAAATAATAAAACACAATAAAATAAAATAAAATAAAACCTTCTGGGGAACAGGTATAGCTCAGTGGCTGAGCACCAGCTTCCCACATACAAGGTCCCAGGTTCAATCCTCAGACCCGGTAGCTACAAAAAAAATTATATATAAAACAGGCAGAATAATATGATTGAAGTATAAATTATTAAAGTTTAAATCTTTATAAAATAAAGTAGTACTTATGATCATGTATGATAAAACATGAAAATTTAATTTTTGGATCTGAAAATCAAATACTTCCCTTTAATAAATTTAAGTAAAGTTTAATAATGTTTAATAAAATATTTTTAATACTAATACAAACATGTCTTTAAATTTTTATCAAAAATCATAGCTTGGCTAATTTTTAAATTCTAAGAATTAACAAAATAAATTATGTTCTATCTAGAAGCAAATAATGCCAGTTAATAATAATAATAATAATATCCAAAGATATTAAGCACACATATCCTCTATGTTTGTAAGACAAAGCTGTGAAAAGAAAGAACAATTTTAAACGAAAGAAAAATTTAAAATTGTTATCTGAATGTAAATCAAAAGATTTCACTGGTGATAATTGAGAGTAAAAGAATAAACAAGCATAGAGGAATGAGTCAAAGGAGGGTTGGGGGGGTTAACATTCTGTTGGTGGATGACGTGCAGTAAAGCCAAAATGATAGCTGCTGGGTTTCACAATTTACAGACGGTACTATAAAAACAGTGTTTAAATAAAGTTTCAACTTTTATAAGTGCTGAATAGTTACTAAAATGTTTCAATTATTTATCACTATAAACAGTGTACAAACATCAAAATCTCATGGCATACCTATGACAAAATTACAGCACAACAAAAGTGATGTTCTGTCTCATTTATACAATAATAAAGAAGAGTCAGAATTTAAATTCAGGTGAAATTAGCCTTCAGTGCTTGTTACTGAAGGAGTATTATACTTTTTATAATATAATATAATGTCTTTATCATATTACAAAGACATAAATTTTTTATTTTATTTTTAAAAAGATACTTAGTTTACATAAATGTTACACAAAGATGATTCCCATGTGCCCCACTCCCCACACCTCCCACACCCTCCCACATGAACATCCTTCATTAGTGTGGCACAGTCATTGCAACTGATAAGCACATCCTGGGGCTTTGCCATTAAGCATGGACCATAGTTCACATTGTAGTCTACACTTTCTCCCAAACGGTTCTACATGTTGTGTGATGAATAAAATGGTCTATATCTGTCGTTGCAACGTCACTCGGGATGACTCCCAAGTCTTGATAAAGCCCCCATATTACAATTGTTTTTCCCTCTCCCTACCCCAGAGCCTCCAGTGGCCCCTGGCTCCACATTAATGTTGTAATTTCTTCCATTGCTAGAATCACAATATGTCTGTAGTAGAATATCAGCAAGTCTACTCTAGTCCATTGTCTTTCCTCAATGCCGAGGATTCTGGGATGGTGGCGTCCACTCCAACTCCAATTGAGAGGGGGCTTATATCCCATGAGGAAGATGGATGGGACTATCCTTCCTGCAGCTGCAGACTCTCTCCAGTCCCTGGGATGGCCGTTGTATATCATCATCTCCCCACCAGTTGTCCTGGGTGAGTCCAATGAGCTGTAGACTAGGTGTTACAACTCTGGTGAGGTTCTGGGCCCAGCTGGCACATGGAGAGTCCAAAGACTTGAGTCTCTGGACATACACCTATAAAGTCCAGCACCAAGTATAAGTTTAAATAGAAGGGACAGATGAACCACGTGTAGGGAAGAAATAATTGAGTCCAACTCTGTCACTCTCAGGAGCACAAACTCCAAAGCAGGGTCCACTGGCAAGGCACCAAACTCCAGAGCTATCTGCCCTGACCATAAGATCTGAGCCATCAAGAGCCTCACTATGTGGGGGTAGTATACACTTTGGCAGTCTATGAGATCCTGCTGAGATGTGCATAAGCGTTACCTCTGGGATGACCTCCAACTCACTTTGAAGTCTCTTAGCCATAATACACTAATTGAGCTGGTTCTTTCATTAATCTAATTTTACAACTTTACTCTCTGTACTTAGTCCCCTGGAGGATATCAACCAGACCTCAGTTTTGCTGACAGGAATAAGATATTATCTCAAAGCAAAACCAGACAAAATTGTGTCATACACAAAATGAAATGAAAATGAAATGATCTTATGACCCAGTAAATCTGTAGCTTTTCTCAGAGACAAAAAGCTTGATATGCTGGAGCAGTTGTCACAACAATATCTGAACTGTGGTTTATTAGCTGCTGAAACCAATTACACGTTCTTGAGAAAATGCAGGACTGACAAATTGCAGGTGCCCTCCTCACAAGACCCCTGGTGTCACTTTTTTTTTTTAGCTTGTTTTTTTTTTTCTCACCTACCTCTTTTCTCTTTTTTTGCCTATAAAAACCCTAGCTCCTATTCTCACTTTGAACTGATTTTGGGAAGATCCCCAGTTCCTTGCTTGTGCACTCTCAATAAATCACCTTCACACTGAGAGACAGGTTCCTCCTTTGTGGTGCTGGTTGGGTGGGCCCTTCTATTGGAAATGAGCCATGTTTATGGCAACAAAGGCTCACATCTAATCGCTGAAATTGCAACCTCATATTAGAAAATCTGAACTTTCTGTTTTAATGCCTTAGCATCTTAGGCTTCACAACTGTGATATAAGTTATAAAAAAAGATAATCTGTTTTAAAGATTGTGCTCAGGAAAGCAGCAACATCCTGGTCCATCTCTTCTTGTAATAAATAAGAGACAACATTGTGTAAGTCTGTGAAAGTAGATGGGAATATTGATCTACCCGTTTATAAATGATGTGTCAATAATCATGGACAGTTCTGGTAGTCAATACAAAAAAAAGATAAAGTGCATCTTGGAAAAATACAGAGATGGTCACATAGAATAATGGTTAAGAGCATGAATTTTGGATCCTGACTGCCCAAGCATAAATCATGGGCAATATTTTACTTAACCTCTCTTTGTCTCAGCTTTATCTACAAAATGGCAATAACAAATGTACCTAACTCATAGAGTTGTTTTTAGAATTAAATGAATAATATTTTCAAAGCACTTAGTAACTGGCATATGAATGTGTTTTACATACATTTTCAAGCAGTAAATGAATAAATAAAATTTAACACACTTGCATAAAAATAAAGAAATTGATTGACAAAAAAATATTGTGACTCTTCCTAGGAATGATGAAGACCAATGAGAGAGATGAGAAAGAGGGCATGCTTAAACATCTATAAAATCATTAACAGTGCAGATAAGGTAATATAAACTGTGATTTATTGCACCGACATACCAAATAATACAATGAAGTATATTAGCATGTCTTGAAACTCTCTTAAGACAACTTTAGAGGAAATAAGAGGAAATGAAACATTCTTAAAATAAGTTAAAATGTGTAGAATTGTATATATTCATAAGAATTCTTAATTACCTAGTTTTTATATAAAAATACAACTCATTTTTCAAAAGTTTTTCAATAAATTCAGAGCAATTATCACCATAGGATCATGTTAAAGAAATTAAGTGCTTGAAATTTTGAAATTTTTGAGATCGATAGTATAAGGACAAATATATCACTCAACAACACATCAGCTTCAAGGTGACTAGAGATTTCTCAGGTCCTATATAATATTATGACTTCTAATTCTTATGTCATAAGTTTGAAATATCTGAAAGAGGTAAAATGATTTCTAAAAATTCCAAAAGCGTCTTAATGGTCTTTCTACTTTCACTCTTGTGTCTCTCTGGCCTATTCTCTATTCAATATCCAAAGTAACCCATTTAAACTCGAAATTAGATCATGCCTTTCCCTTACTTTTAAAAAACATCAAGGACTTCTAATCACCTGGTTTAGATACAATTCGAAATCTTCATCATTTCCTCCATGCCCACTTGTGTGAAAGAACTATAGAGAAATTATGAGATAAAATTAATGGATCCAAAACTGAGCTGTACTGTGGTGGCAGCATTCAGAATGGTTATATATTTTCAGGAACATACCCTCCCCACACACATGCACACTGTGAGGTTCTAGTAACTTCCCAGTTTAATTAACCACCTAGAGCAAGAACAGATGCAGGCTGATCACCACATCTCTAATCTCCAGAAACTTAGAACGGGACAAGACAATTATTAGACCAATAAGTGGGACTCATTAGTGTCCTGGAATATTGCCAATAAAATCACTATTGCCTTCTCTTAGGGAAGGAAAAGGTTCAGAATGGACGTATAATATGCACTTCCCTTATCTTATCACATAATTATTGATTAAATTCCTTGATTTTCAAGAATTCTTTGGTTTTTTTTGAGACAACCTTACAAATAATTCAAATTTCCAGTACCGAAAATCATCTCCATAGTAAAGTACTCTCCTAAAATTGAAATTCTTAAGAAACTGGCACTTTTTTTTCCTTTTTTTCCCACAAAGATGGATCACATTGAAGTGCTTAGCTGTGCTATGTTTTTTCTTCCATATCTAGAGTCTTTCTGTCTTCCACTGAAATCAATGTAGGTCTTTCATCAATTTCCAAAGATAGAAGACCATCAAATTTTCCAAAGCTTGTAAAAATCAATGTGACACATGCAAAATCACAGCCATTGACCAGTTCATATGTCGAGTATGTAATCGACATCATAACTGAAGCAACATTTATCAAAGAAAAGGAATACCTCACATTGCTATTGCCAATTATAGAGCACATCAGAGATTCTACACTTTATCCTCTTAACCATGGAGAGAAGACATAGAGAAGATGGAAAGCCTGTTTTCAGCTTCACTAGAATGGCAGCCAGTCCAGGTCAGTTGTCAAGAGTTATTTATATGTGAATGTAAATTCAAATGGGAGAAATTTCCCATCAAGGAGTGAACTGCAGACCTATAAGCCTATCTGTATGGGAGAAAGCATATCTATATATCTATACATAACATACTTTCTTTATTTTGCAAACACTGACTTGAATATATTACCTCTTACGGAAAACAACTATAGTTTTGTGATGGATGCCCCTAAAGTCCAATATATTTTAAATGTCTTAGTTTCACTATCCTTCTAAACCATATTTGACAGGCACTCCAATACAAAATTGAGTGTGGACTATCTCTAGGGATATAATCTCAGCTTCACAAAAAAAGACTAAGAGACTTCACATTTATTGGAGGCTAATTCCCAAGAAGGTTTTATGTCTCCGCATTATCCACAATCTGTCGTCTGCCCTTCTGCTTGTAGTCCTATCTGCTTTCTAGAATTCCCAGTCTGTGTCCAGAGCTGACAGCTGTGCTAGAAAATTCTTTCATCCACGAGAAGTACTGACTTTGTCCCTACATTTGTCCTGGCTCAATAGATTCCTGAATATTGGTGCCATTATTAGTGCCCTTGTAGTTGTAGCAAAGATCAGCATTTCCTTAGGCATCTGCTCCTCTCTATTACCTCACCTTCCTTCAGTACTTTAATTTTCCAGTCCTTGAATAAGTCCTTCAGTTACAACACATGCTTTCCTATTCATGACTTTTTTATTTGTCTTATTGTAAAATGCATCTAATATTTCATTTCCCTATTTTTTCACAGCAGCTACTTTCATGCAAAGCCTTTGAATCAGGTGCAATAAAATGATATTTTTCATCGTTTTTTGTAAGTCCAAAATTATTTGTTCAATCAGCATACCTTTTTTTGAGTTTTGTATTTCCTTCTCACTGTTCAGGTTTTTATTGCAAGACTAAAACCTGTATATTATAAATTTCTCATGTACTTTTTCTAAATATTTTGCAATAGAGCTCTGTTTATATAAAACATTTAGAAGTAATCTCACCCTTTCACTATAGTTTTACCACAGCCTCTAAACATTTTCCTTAAATGGCCAGAGTATACCAAAAGGAACCCTTTTAAATTAACTTCCTATTCCTTCAGGTTTAAACAATTCCTTTGGGTTTTTCACCCCAGCTAACAAGATGACATATTCCCTACAGGTAATGAGCCTTAACATTCTTCATCTATTATTGATTACATTACATTGCCTTGTAGTTGATTAACCCATGGTCTGCAACTATGAATTCTACACAATGGCTGGGCTTATCAACTGAATAAATGAGATACAATTTGAAAGAATACAGTGGAGAAAATGTGAGAGAGGTGGTGGATAAGCTCAGAACATATAAAGAAAAACAGAGTTTGCAGCTGCCTACTCAAGACAAAATTAGGGCTACCTACCAATGAATAATATCAGTTATCCAAAAGCTAAAAACTTTAAGTACTAATTCTTTATAATCATTTGAGTTATTATCTAAGAATAAGAGATCCTATTTCTCCACATAATACTTTTATTTTTTTAAAAGATTTATTTTTATTTATTTATATATCCCCCCTTGCTGCTTGTGCTCGCTGTGTTCATTTTTGCTTTTTCCCCATGTCTGCTTATCTCCCCCTGATGTGTCAGCTCACCGCGTGGTGGCTTGCCTTCGCCAGGAGGCCCCAGGAACCGAACCCGGGGCCTCTCATGTGGTAAACCAGAGCCCAACCAATTGAGCCACAGCTGGTTCCCTATATAATACTTGTATACTGAAATGTTAGACCTTTTCCCTGTACTAGCTCAGATTTCCGAGAATTTTCTGACATGGTAGTGATCAATTGTTTACTATATTAGTCAGCCAAAAGGAGTGCTGATGCCAAGTACTAGAAATCTGTTGGCTTTTATAAAGGGTATTTATTTGGGGTAGGAGCTTACAGTTACAAAGCCCTAAAGAGTCCTACACAAGGTACCATAAGAGGTACTTGCTCACCCAAAGTCATTTGCCACATGTTGAAGCAAGATGGCAGGCAATGTCTTCAAGGGTTCAGCCTTACTCTTTCCTCTTAAGGCTCTGTGTGTCCAGCTTCTTTTGATCTCAGCTGTAGGATGGCATCAGCCCGTCTCTCTTCCCAGGGCCCATTTCTTTCTGGGCTCAGCTGCTCTGTTTTCTTTACAAGGTCAGCTGTAAACTCTCAGGCTCATCTCTCTTCCTGGGGCTGCAGGATCCTCTGTGTTCTTCTCCTGTGTGTCTACTTCCTTGTGAGTGTCTGGGTTTTTTTTGCTTATATATCCACCCCCCCTTTCTGCTTGCTATTGCTGTATTCATTTCTCTGCGTTCTTCTGTGTCTGCTCTGTCTCTCCCCACTGCAGTGACGCGCCAAGTCAGGTCACCTCACAGGCGGCTCTGCTCCTTTAGCGGGTGGGTCTGCTTCCGTTCACAGGTGGATCTGCTCTGTTCACAGGTGACTTGCCCTGCCTATGGAGGCTTTTTTTGCCCTGCCCACAGCAGCTCTGCCCTGCCCACTGTGGCTAGCCCTTCTCAAGGTGGTCTGCCCGCTTTGGAGAGGCCCCCGGGAACCGAACCCAGGGCTTCCCATGTGGTGAACCGGCGCCCTATCCATTGGGCTACAGCTGGCCCCCAAGAGTCTGTTTTATCAGCCCAAGGGGGCTGGAACTCAATGCTGAGTTGTATTCTAACGATGTGGTTGAATCAAAGCCCTTAATCTTAACGTAATTTAATCATATGTCTCAGCTAAATCTAATATAATCAAAGCATATCATGACCAGAGGAACAGACCAGTTTACAAATATAATCAATTTTCATTTTTGGAGTTCATAAATAATATCAAACTGCCACATATACCTTCATCAATTTCTTCCTCAACCCAAGTATGAATATTAACATATGATTAAAAGAAAATCTGATCCAAAGCATGTCCATAAGCTCCAGAGGGAAAAGAAAGAAACAGTTTCCTCCAATGCCTACTAATAAGCTAAGTAGGGCTGCCTGCTCCTAGCTTTAAGTTTAATCACTCCAGGGCAATGTTCAAAAATGAATAGAAAGATGATAGAAAAATCATCAAATTTTCAGGCTTCCTATATTTCCACAGATAGAGAAGGAAAAAAACAATCTAAGACGGAGAGTAAGTTGGTCAGACCTTGGGGCTAGAGCCCATTGCTTGGTCAGAGAAAGAGAATGGAGTTCAATATGGCCTCAAATCAGGTTACTCCTTCAGAAGCTTGAAGGCAAGCAGGTGAAAAAGAGAGGTACACATATGTGCAAGACTTTTTAAACAAACTTCTCCTGTTGCTAGTAAAAATGGACCCGTTTCCTGGACTTTGACAAAGTAGATTAGACTTTCTGCTACTTGAAATGAAATAGGTGAAAAAGGTAACTATTACTTATCACTGAAATTAATACTAGGTATTCGCTGAAAGAAATATGGTTATTTATTGACATTCAGCATCCTTTACATATGTATTATGTTTGTGTGTATTATTTCATTAACTATATATTGTTTTCATTCCTTAGGTCAGAATAATCTTGTTCTGAATCAAGAATTAATGTCACAAAAATTTTTCAAAGGACATTTTTCCATTTTCCAGAATCAGTTGTATCCTCTATATGAAAGTCAAGAAACATAATTATTTTCAGATTCAACCTATCTATAATGCCGAGAGATTAGCAGAAATTGAAAAAAAAAGAAAAAGCATATTTACTTAGAAGGGAAGAACAGAGCTTTAAGCTGGATATCCCTTCTCTACTGCATTATATCAAGTTCCTAAGAACACTTGAAAAAGTTATGAAACATGGCTCATATAAAAAGAATAACTATCTGTTTACTGAACGTCATAAAACTGTTTTTCTTAATTGGTACCATCTGCTTAGGAATAAGCTATTTACTTTTCATACTTCTGGTATCCAAATCCAATACTCTTTTATCTCCAATTATGGGAGCAAAAGAATGTGTTTCAAATCTGCAGAACAAACTTTCACTAAAAGGAAAAATTTCAATTCTTAAGGAAATGAAAGAAACAAATTCTCTTACGGTAAAGGTTTCTACCAGTAGTCTATGTGTTAGTGTGAAAGCAAATTTAAATCCCATTAGACTAACTCTCAAAACCAGCAAGAAACACATGGATCCTCAACCTTTTAAATTTCTTATCAATGAAGAAAACAAATGTAACAGAAATATACTATTTTTGGTGTTTTAATCACTTCTCAACCATTTAAAAAATCATATAGGGGCAGCATCATGAAAATCTGGGGAAATGAAACTGTGGTACCAGCATATCATATAGTTTGCTTATTTATGCTAGGTGTTCAGAAAGACTATTCCAATGAATATCTAATGAAAGAAAGTAGAAAGCACTGTAATATTATTCAATAAGACTTTCAGGATACCTATAAAAATTTGACTTATAAAGTTCTTATGCGTATAAAATAAGTAACTTTTTATTGTCCCAATGTACATTTTACATGAAAAAGGGCATTGATGATTTTGCTAATACAGAGGATCTTTTGAAAGCTTTTAGTGACAACTTCATCTTCAGAACATTTCAGTGGCTTTCCTATGAGAAAAGTTTTACCTATACAAAATTCTACTAACAAATGGTATGTGCCAAAGGATGTCTATCCTCAAAATCAAAACTCAGATTTTTGTTCTGGAACTGGATATAGGTTTTCAAGATCCTTAGCCTTAAAAATCTACAAGATATCTTTAAGCATTACATACTGTAATGGTTTGAGTTTGATTTAATTATGAATTCCAAAAATATAGATTAGATTATGTTTATAAACTAATCTGTTCATCTGGGCATGATTAAGTTATGAGTAGGGCGTTAACTGCCATGTCAGTGAGAC
>PVKH010020371.1:0-14603 GCA_004027955.1 Chaetophractus vellerosus | reverse complement strand
CAGTAGGCAATTCTCCATGATGTTTCTGTACATCTAGTGTGAACTTTGGTTTTGAGATATACTTTTTCAAAGGTGTTTGCGTAGCTAACAGTCTTGGAAGACAGGGATAGTGGCTCCCTCTTGAGCACAGAGCAGATTTGTTTCTTGAATAGTAAAAATAATTTCTTCCTCAAGGGCAAGTGTTGGGCAGATCTGCTAGCAGGCTTCTTATGAGATTGGGAGTTTCCTACAGTGAGGGTTCTTCAATTGTGATATAAACTCACATCTACTTGGGCCCACATCTGCATTGTCCCATGAGATTTCATGTAAACACGAAATCCATGCTGCCTACTGTGCCATGATTAACAAAGTTCTTTGGGTCTGGCCCAAGAATTTTGTGTCTTTTGTCAGGCTCTATGATATTCTGGCAAACATATAACAACTTGCAGCAAGGGTAAACTCTCAGATACTTTGTTGCTCTTGACATGTAAAGGGTTTGTTTGTTTGTTTGTTTGTTTTTAAAATACTGGATTCTGATTTTCAAAGTTTCTTAGGGCATAAAGCACCATTAGTTGATTCCAGTCCTATTCTAAGCCTTCCAGATTAACTGGTAGTCATGTCACGAAGAAACCAAGTTATCAAAATTGACTAACATGTTTGTTCAGGATTCATGATGGTAGAAGGCAGGTTGCGTTTGAGATAGCAATGTCCATAACCAAGAAAATATTTAATGTGATAGGTGGTAATTTGGATAAGCAGGCAGCTTAGAAGTTTGAAATCACAATCTTGTTTCTGGCATTGTCATAACTGTGGAATTGGGTGACAACATCATCTATCATAGAATCCCAACTGACTGCCAGGCAATCTACCAACTTTAGAGAACCAGCGAGGTAATGAAGCAAACAATTTAGCATCACGTAAGAGAACAAATAGATCTCTTTTTTGTATACTTCACACAAACCTCCATAAAGGAGTTATTTTATAATTATTTTTTACACATATGATATTTCCACAAGAGGAGACCCTTGAATATTAGAAGACAATATCACATAACACACAGAATCTGGTACATAGTACATGTTAAAAAATATTTGTTGACTGACAAACATATCAAAAATTCTACATTACAGTCATTATTGTAGAAAGAGATCTATCTCTGAGGACTGTACAACACTTTCAGAAAAACAATGTTATTTCACCTGGCTCAACAGCTAATTCTCTTCTCACATCACTCAAGGACATGAATGAAGTTAGTTTAATTGAAAGGGAAAAAAAAGAGATACGTAGATAAAAGATAGAGAACCAAGACAGAAACAGGAATGGGAATTATCTCCCTAAAGGCCAAAAAGTGACAAAGGAAATAGATCCATGTGTGTCACTCTGTTCCAATGCTTAATGTGAATTGATCTCTATAGCACTTGTGTGTCTGGGCAGAGCTATATATTGCTAGCAGGATATTAATAAGTGCCGGAAATGCAAGTTTTGTTTGAAAGTTGTGCTTTGCACTATGAATTTGAAAACTGATGCAAACCCTGTGATTTCACTTGAAGAACCACTTCTTGTAAAAATATTACAACATGATCTCACCAATAAGGAAACTGACAAAATAATAAACAATTCTTTCATTTAATCAGGATCAAAAATGAAATGACATGTATCATGACATAACTGGCAATAAACAGCTAGTTCTCATACATTAATACTTAATTTTTAGTAAAAACTGGTAGAATGATTTCTGGAGTCAATGTCCAGGTTATAAATATATCAAGGAGGAAAGTCTACTAATAAACCTTTGTTCTTAGTTTTTAATTGTCTCAGATTTGGATCTCATCTCAGCAGTTGGACTTGATACATGTTTCTGACCTTGGTGTAATAAGCTATGGTGCCCATGACCAAGGGCCTATGTTGTAATCTGGCTTTTTCCTCTTTTCAGCACCAGTGTGGTGATCTATTGTAAATAAATTCCTGTCTCCTCTCTCAATTGATATTTTACTGTAGACTATCAAAATTATGATAATTCAGCCATAACAACATTTGTCCCTGCACATAAAGTAAAATTTTCCTAATACCCCTATCTGTCTCACTTTGACCTATTTATCTGTTTGTTCTGTTTCTATTCACCAGAGATATTTTTGTTGTTTGTTTTAGGGTTTTTCATTTATTTGTTTTATCTCACTTCCTTACTTCCTACCTTCCTTCCTCCCTCCCTCCTTACTTCCTTTCAATTTTTTTGATAGTCCAGTATTCCTTACTGTCCATTTATTGACATAAATAAGCCTAAAAGTTTATTGGATGCCTTTATATAAGCTCACCTATGCCATAAGACAATGTGAAAAAAGGTGCTATGGGTTTTGATTTTTCTCCTTTAGATCATAGCAGGATGACCTTTCATTAGATAGAGTGATCTTCTGAGCAGTCAACCTAAGTGGTACATAATCGTCTGTGAGTTCTTACTCACAGAAGGCCATAAATATTCATCTGGATGGGGTTTCTAAACTTTTTCACTGCCTTAAACTTTTTACTACACATTAGATTGCATATATCCTTGAATATAAGGCTTGTCACAACTGAACAGATAAATGGTTCAGCCATAGTAGAGCTGTACCTCTGCTAGAGGAATATAACTGGTGTTCCAGAAGGTGAAAAAGATCACAGCATGTCACTGACATATAATTGTACAAGGTTATCCTTTGGATGACTAATATTTTTGCAATGTTTAAGTTGTTCTCTTGAGGGTAAGGCATGTTGGAAAGTTCTTTCTTTCAAGCCACTAAGAATGTACTTTAAAGAATAGCTGCCTTGGCCTAGGCAGAATGATCCTGCTGTTTTTAAAAATAGTAATTATTACTCTCTAGAATCATTACTTACTTTCTAGGGATCACCTATGTCCTCACAATGATTGCAATACATTTTTTTGTTTTATTTGATAGTCTCATATTACAGAGCTAATCTAGTTAATACCAGTTCACATGCCTGTACTCTAGACTGTACTAAATCAGAAGCCCAGAAGAAACAACACTAATGAGACGTTAGTGGCACACTAATATTTGTTTTGCACTATACTCTACAACCATGAACTCTATTATAGTCCCTCTGTACTTTAATTTCCTCATTTGCAAACTCAGGTGAACATAGTCATGAAAAACTTTTACTGATAAATAAGTAGGAGCTGGAATAATTTACATAAACACACTTTGAATTCTTTATAAGATGAATTATTATATTTTTCCTCCTGAATTTTTCTATTACATTTGAAAGGATACTAGGCAAGTTGCATGTCATATTAAAAGTTACAGTAAAATTTCTAACAGCTAAATGCAACAAATTCTCAAAAACTCACCTGCCCTGTTGATCCAATATTGTTCGGTGAAACACGTATAGATAAAATAACCTTTCTTATCCCCCTTTATTGCATTGGGATTACCTAATCTATGAATTATGAATGTGTGAGAGACTAATAACCTCATAAAAATCTTCTCTAGCTTTTATCACGTGTGTGATCAAATGTGTATAAGCACAACAAATTTTATAATATCAACTAAGTGACCAACTAAAATTCTGTATAGTATTTCCTTACTAGCCAAAAGCTAGTTAATTTTATTTATACAGAGATATTCAGTAATAGCTGGGTTATTTAGAAATGCTTCATATATTCCTGTTCTTTTTTTTCACACTTAAGTCTGTCAGTCTGAATCATTCCAAGTTTCTAATGGAGTGTGTGCTGGTAAGGTTCATTTAAGATATTTGTATCTTGAGCTTCTGAGAAACTAGTGAACATGTTTAGTTTCTGTTTGGTTTGGCGGTTACAGCAAAGGAGAGACTACAAAAGGCAGGGTACTGGATGAAAGGATAGAGAGAAAAAACGAAGAGAGACTGGTAGTCAGTGCTGAAGAAAAGCAATAATCAAATCCCATCCATGGAGTGGGAAGAAGTGGCAGGGCATTTCTAATAGAGTCTTTCAAAAATGAAGGAGAGTTTAAGGCATTCTCATGTAAAGCTGCAGCATTTCTGTCACCACTAGACTGGTCCTATAAGAAATGCTAAAGGAAGTTCTTCATGTTGAAAGGAAAGGTCACTAGAAAATAGATCAAAGACACATGAAGAAATAAAGATATCCAGTAAGGTAACTACACGGATAAATATAAATGCGAATGCTATTGTATCTTTGGTTTATAACTCCAATTTTCACTTCTTACAGGATCTAAAATACAAATATATCAAATATAATGATAAATCTATGGTTTTAGACTCAAAATGTATAACTTATATAATCTGTGAGAAGAACAACATATAGGTAGGGGAAAGAATGGGTATAGGAACATAGTTTATGTATGCTATTGCAGTTCAGTTGGTTACAAATCAGGTGAGATTGTTATAGAATTAGGATATTAAATTTAAGCCCCATGGGAACTATAAAGGAAATATCTGAAAAAAAATATGCAAAGAAGGAGAAGAGAAGGTATTCTAGAGTTCACTACAAAAGATCGACTAAATACAGAAGTGGCCAGTAATGGGAAAACCAAAGGACATAAAGGTATAAGAGCAATATGGCAGAAGTAAGTTCTGTGTTGAGGTGGTTTGAAGCTGTATGAAGAAAAAAAATATGTTCTTAAATTTAATCCATTCATGTGGGTATGGACCCATTATAAGTAGGACCTTTTAATGAAGCTACTTCAGTTAAGGGGTGATACACCTCATTCAGGATGTGTCTTAATCCTATTACTGGAGTCCTTTATAAACAGAATGAATACAGAGAGAAAGAGGGAGAAAACTAAAGAAAGCAGGAAGCTGAAACAGAACTCAAAAGAGAAGGAAGAAACCAGGAGATGCCACCCTGAGACATGCCATGTGGTAGAGGAGCCAGGGATTGCCAGCAGCTGATCTTTGGTTAGAAAGCATCGCCTTGATGGTGTTGGATTTGGATATTTCCTTGGCCTCGAAACTGTAAGATAATAAATTCCCATTGTTTAAGCCAACCCATTTAATGGTATTTGCATAAACATCCTAGGAAAATAAAGCATATTTTGGTGCTAGGAAAGGGGTGCTCCTATTATTGAAAACACCAAAAATGTGGAAGCAGCTTTGGAACTGGATAACAGGTACAGGCTGGAAGAATTTGTGGTGCCTGATAGAAAAGGCATAAATTGCTTTGGAGAGACTGTTTATAGAAATATGGATGATATAGGCAGTTCTGATGAAGGTTTAGAAGAAAATGACAATGTGTTATTGGAAACTGGAGGAAAGTCAATCCTTGTTTTAAAGTGTCCAAGAACTTAGCAAAATTGAGTTCTGATGTCGGATGGAAAGCAGAAGTTGAGGATGACAAACTTGGATATTTTGCTGCAGAGATTTCCAGGCTAAGTGTGGAAAGTGCAGACTGGTTTCTCTCGGCAGTTTATAGAAAAATGTGAGAGGAAAGGGATAAGTGGAGAACTGAACTCCTAGGCACAAAGAACCCAAACATTGATGGTTTGGAAAATTCTGAGTTTCTGGAAAGTGAGTTCCCACAGAAAAATGTTCCATATGAGGGTTTAACTGAACATGGAACAGTCAGCCATTTCAGTGAATGTCAGTATTGGAGGTGCAGTTATCCAGGAAGAATCTGTGAAAGTTCTTCTTTCTGATGGTGTGTACCTCTGTGTACTACCTGCAAATCTGAGAAGTTTTTTTGTGAGATCTGTATGAATGGAACTCTTGCCAGTCTGGATAAAAGGGACAGAAAAGGGACAGATTGAAAGAAAAAATCATTTCAAGGGAAGAACCATGGAAGCTGAGGTCTGGACTGAAGACATCTTCTTGGGCCAGGAGAGTAGGCCCACCCACGTGTGTGGAAAGGTTGAGTCTGCCCCAGCAACAGTGCTTGGAGAGCGCAGGCCTTTGACCCCATTGTTCAGGAAGAGTGCTACCAACTCTGAGTTCTCAGAAATTGGAGGTTGTGCCCCAGGGATTGTGAAGAGTCTGACCACCACACCAATGCTTGATAAGGGTGGAATCTGTGCCACAGGATTCCAGAAGAGCCTGGTCATCATGCTGATACATGAAGAAGGTAATGCATTCACCCCAGGGTCTGTGCAAGTATATGAAAGGGTTGGGGCTGCCACTCCATCAGGCCCAGAAGACAAAATATTGTTCCATAGATGACTCTCAAACTTTGGCATCTAATGGAGTATGTCCCGCAGGGTTTTGGAATTGTTTGGAACTGTGACCCATGTTTTCTTCCCAATTTCTGCCTTCTTGAATGGAAATGCTTATCCTACGCCTGCCCCTCCTTTCTATATTAGAAGCATATAACTTGTTCTCTAGGTTTCACAGGTCCCAAGATGGAGGGGAATTGTGCCCCAGGACAGACCAAACCTATAACCATTTTTGATGACACTTTGTACTAAGCATTGTTCCTGAGATGACTTTTGAGATATTGTGATGGAATGAACATATTTTGCATATAGAAAGTACAAGTCTCTTGGGAGTCCAGAAGGTAGAGTGTGGATGTTTGAAGCTGTATGTATCCCAGAAAAACATATGCTTAAATTCAATCCATTTGTGTGGTTGTGGACCCATTGTAAGTAGACCCTTTTTATAAAGAGTCTACTTTAGTCAAGGACCATCATTCAGGATGGGTTTTAATCTTATTATTGGAGACCTTTATAAATGAAATGAATACAGAGAGAAAGGGAGAAAGCCACAAGAACTTGCTTAAATGGAACCCAGAAGAGAAGGAAGAGACCAGGAAATGCCTCAAATACTTTGCCATGTGGTAGATGAACCATCGATGGCTGGCAGCTGGTTTTCAGGAAGAAAGCATCAACTTGATGATGCCTTCATTTGGATGCTTTCCTGACCTCAAAACTGTATGCTAATAAATTCCTATTGTTTAAATCAAACCATTTAATGGTATTGCCTTAACATTCTAAGAAACTAAAACATGTGTTAATCGTAGTAACTTTAAATATAAAGTAGTCAAACAGCAGAGGTTGTCAGAATGGATAACAAACATGATCCAGATATGCAATGTTTATAAGAGATTCACCTTAAATTCAAAGATACAAGTAGATTGAAAGTGAGAGGAGGATATAATATTCCATGCAAAAAGTAACCAAAAGTAAGTGGGATGTCTATATTAATATCAGATAAAGCAGAATTTATGTATAAAATTTTAAAAAGGGGCAAATATGGAAACTATATTTTGATAAAGTGGTATTTAAAGATGACATAACAATTATAACTATATATGCATCTAACAACAGAGCTCCCAAATATTTGAAGAAATCATTGACAGATTTGAAGGGAGAGACAGACAGTTCTACATTAATAGCAGGAGACTTTAATATACCACTTTCAATTATGGATAGAATATCTAGACAGAAGATCAATAAGGAAATAGAGAATTTGAACAATACCATAAACCAACTAGACCTATAGAACACTTCACCCAACCATAGCAGAATATACATTCTTCTCAAGTGGTAGAATAGACCATATGTTAGGTAATAATAGGAGTCTCACTGAATTTTAAGAAGTTGATATCATAAAATGTATGCTCTCTGACCACAGTGAAATGAATTTAGAAATCAATAACAGAGGGAGAACTGGAAAATTCACACATATATGTAGATTAAACAATACACTCGTAAACAACCAATGGGTCAAAGAAGAAATCACAATGGAAATTGGGAAAAATCTTAGGACAAATGAAAAGGAACACACAATATACCAAAACATCTGATGCAGCAAAGGCAGTGGACAGAGGAAAATTTATAGCTGCATATACTTACAGTACAAAAGAAGAAAGATATTAGTTACATAACCTCATACATGGAGAAACTAGTAATAAAAGAGCAAAATAAACCCCAATTGAGCTGAAGGAAGGAAATAATGATCAGAGTGAAGATAAATGAAATAGAGAATAGGAAAATAATAGAGAATCAATGGCACAAAAAGTTGTAGTTGTTGTTATTATTTAAGATCTATAGAATTGTAAAATCTTTAGCTAGACTGACAAAAAGAAAAAGAGATTGGACACAAATAACAAAAATCAGAAATGAAAGGGTAAACATTACAACTGACTTTATAGAAATTTTGAAAAAAGATTACGACAATGTGCTATGAACAACTGTATATCAACAAGTCTAGTCAAAACAGAAAAATTCCTAGAAACACAAGAATTACTTAAGAAGAAATAGAAACCCTCAATAGACCTATAACTAGTAGAGGTTGAATCAGTAATCAAAAACCTAACAACCAAACAAAAGTCCAGGACCAGATGGCTTCCCTGATAAATTTTACCAAACACTTAAAAAGAAAATAACAATGATCGTTTTCAAACTCTTCCAAAGAATTCAAGAGATGGGAACACTTTCTAGTTCATCCTATGGGGCTAGCTTTATCCTGATACCTAAGCCTGAAAAAGACATCACAAGAAAAAAAACTGCAGACCAATTTACCTTATGAATATAAATGCAAAAAACCTTCAAAAAATATTAGTTCTGAGACATGCTGCAACATGAAAGAGTCTTGAAACATTATGCTCAGTGAAATAAGCAAGGCACATAAGGACAAATATTGTATGATGTCACTTATTTGAGAGATCTAGAAATAGTAAATCACAGAGACAGAGAAAATAGATTAGAGGTTAAGGTGTGCTGGTCTGAGTGTTTTGTGAACCTCAGAAAATTATGTTTTTAAGCTAACCCATTTCTGTACATGTAACCTATTTATGAGGGACCTTTTGGTTAGATTCAGTTAAGGGCCTTTGATTAGATAGCAGGACCCAGGGTTGGTCCTAATGGTCTTACTGGACACCTTTATAAGTAAAGAACTAAAAGCAGAGACACAGAGAAAAATGACTGATCTACAGCTGAGCTCCAGGGACCAGCAGAGCTGCCATTACACCCAGCCATGTGCTTGATCATCCACAGCTGAGCTCCAGGAGAATGTGAGCCTGAGGTGGAAGCCACGGACTTCGGCAGAGACTGGTTACCATTGTGCCTTACCACGTGGCAAGAGTCCGGGAATGCCAGTTGCCAACCTCTGGTGAAACAGCATCTCTGATGGTGCCTTGATTTAGACATTTTCACAGCCTCAGAACTTTGTTTCTACCCTAACAAATTCCCATTATAAAAGCCAAGCCATTTCTGGTATATTGTATTGGCAGACTTCAGCAAACTAAAACACCAGGGAACGGGAGGATGAGGAAAGAGGGGTTTTTGCTTGGTAGGTATAAAGTGCAGGTAAATAAAAATTAATTACAATTTTGAAATTGAAAAATGATAAGCATTGTAATGGATGTCCAGAAATCACTGTATTAGAAAATTTCTAACTAAAACAAGGATATGTCACTTTACATGTAGTGGACTAGAAAACATAGATATCCAAACAAGGTTGAGCACTTGGGGAAGAAAGAGTGCTGAAGCACTGTTGATGGAAGTGTTTGGTAAAGTAGCCATTTCATTTCATTGTCAAATGGAATAAAACACATCAAATTACTCAGCAATGTCACTTCCAGTTATACATCTCTAGGAAATTTACACACATTTGCAAACTTGGGTGAACTAAGATGTTCACAGTAGCATTGTTTTCAATAGTGGTATGTGGAGGCAAACTGAGCAGTCATCACTGAAAGAGAAGAAAATATTGTGGGGAAAAAACTATGGAGTATGAGGCAGCAGTTAGAAACAACTGATTAGATTTTCACAGTGCAACTTGAAAGGAATCTAAGTAGCATATTATACAGTAAACCAAGATTATACGTATTCATATGTGTATCAGTGTGAATATATATAGCATGCATATGCATATATAATTTTGTGAACATATATTTACATATTGAAATAAGTACACACTAAATATTATATATTTTAGAAAAAATACTCAAATAAAAATGGTATAATAAAAGCATGTTAAAATGTAGCTATGGTTGTGTGGCAAGAAATGGGTTACGATGAGGAGATATAATGAATGATGATAATAGGGCACAAATTGGTTAGTATGATTAATTCCATCTTGTGTATCTGAGGTGAATAAACTATCATGAACATATATGCTAGGGTGAGAATAACTTTGAATAAACAAAATAATTTATTTCCTTGCAATATTTTAAATCTTATGAAATACAAAAATAACACCAAAGCAAAAAAATTGCCTAAACATGCATCAGAAATAACACCAAACATCAAGTATAAAAATAACACAAATGGTTTTAAAAATAGGTTATTGGGAACAGATGTAGCTCAAGAGGTTGAGTGCCTGCCTCCCATATGGGAGGTCCCGGGTTCAATTTCCAGTGCCTCCAGAAGAAAAAAAAACAAAAACAAACAAGAAAAACAAATGAAAAACCCAACTCAGGGAAGCTGATATGGCTCAGTGGTTGAGTGCCGGCTTCCCACATATGAAGTCCCGGGTTCAGCCCCCGGTACCTCGAAAAAAAAATGCAGTTATTAAAAATAATATAAAACATAAAAAAATTTATAAAGAATATTACTTTATATAATATTAAATAAAATGCAAGACTGAATTCTAAATCATAAAATGAGATATTACCTTTATTGGTGATTGAATTATATACCCTACAAAATAATGCTCAAGTCATAATCAGCATTCCTGTGGGTGATCCGATTTGTAAATTGTATCTTTAAATATGTTAAAGTGGGTCAGGGTGATTAGGATCTTCCATAGATCCTATTTGGGTATGGCCAATTGAATGAGGTTAGGTCTTAATATTTAATATCATAGTCCTTATAAAGGAAAGCCAGAAGTCAGAGAGAGCCACAGGAGAGACCAAGGACATTGCCATGTGACAGAGGTTTGCCATCACCAGAATACTATCGATGTGGGGGGAAAAGCATAGTCTTCCAACATCTTGACTTTGGACTTTGGACCTCCAAACAGTGAGCGAATAAATTCTTGTTGCTTAAGCCATACCATTCTGTGGTATGTGGTATTTGTCATAGCATCTCTGCCATAATAAGACAACTTTCCTTGTATAGTTGATATAAGGACTAATGGGAAATCATGAACATTTATTGCAAAATGTCATCTATATACCAATACAAGTATTCAATGAATTTTACCCATGACTAGGAAAAGTAGTAGTTGTAAAAATAATAACTTTCAATGATACATAATTATAAGGAAATTAGAGAAAAATGTCTTTATTGCTGAATAGTGGCATCTGGGTTGATTTTTCAACTTTTAAAATATTTTCTCATATGTCTCAAATGTTACTACATTGTTAATGAGATTAAAAAATCCGTATTCATATATTTTCTTCTTCAGAGTAATACGGTGTTACAAATAATCTGAAGTATCCTTGATTGCACTTATTCTTTCTCCTTCTCTCTCTTCAGAGACAACAATTGATTGAAAAAAAATGCATGAAATATTTATTTAACCATACAAGATTAAATTATTCCAGAAACTGTCATATAGAACTCCACATATGCATACCATTGTTGCTGTTATTGTGCATAAGGGACCCAATATATCATGGAGATTACAAATCTCCAAAGGGTCAAATTGGAATAAATAGTGAGTCTAGAAATTCCCTAAAAGTCTTTCTTTGCCCTCTTCTTGCTTTTCACTACTAAATAATATAGATAACTGAACTTACTAAGCCATTTAAAATAGTTTGAGGCCTATATTGTGCATAAACATGCCATCTATGTAATGAATGTCTCCACATTTTGCAACTTCTGGTGGTGAGTTTTATTAACAAACTCATGAAACATTTGCTTTCTGTGGCATTTGTTTATCTAAACTTTTTTACTAAACTATAAGGAGCAATGAAAAGACCCTCTGAAAACTTCATTATTAGCATTATTTATCTGTATTTTAGAAGTTAATGCAGTTAAGTTTTTGTACTCTAAGAAGAATTATATCTAAATAATGATCTCAATTTCTATTTCCAAGTTTAATTTTAATTCCTTTGGTTTCATCTGCTTCTAGTCCTCAGAATGAGATAAAACATCAAATAATGCAATAAGAAATGAAACTTACATGTGCAAGTTGTTCCATTTTCATCCAAAAGTTGATTATCAGCACAAGCACATACTCGGCCTCCTGGAATTGCCAAGCAAAGTGTACTACAGCCGCCATTATTTATTCGGCACATATTATCACCTGCCAGAGAAGGGAAGCAAATGTCAGAGAACTCCAATTCAATCCTAATTTAGCCAATTCAGATTCACCTCCTTTCTAGGAGAAATATGCAGGCATAAATAAGTATATATATATATATGCATACATATATTATATACTTAATAATGTAGTCAAGGTTCTTATGGAATCCTAAATAAAATTCAGAAATATTTGAAAACACATGATGCTTGGTAGATAAGAGGAATCAATTTGTACATTGGTGGAGGTCAGAAATTTGGGAGAGAGAAAGAGGATGGAGAAGATAGAATGGTATCTGCCTACAATCGTTTTCCAGATTAGGTCTGCCATATTGACTTATGAGTTCTTTGGAGAGTAGAACACCAACTCATGTAAGTTGGCATTGGATCCCCAGTGAATGGAAAGCAAACAGGTGTTGGGTAGAGGAACAGCATAATTTTTCCTCTTGGGCAGGGAATACACTGGCATGTCAGTGCACTGAGTGCTCCAAAGATCACAAGATTTCTGTGAAGCCTTAGAAATGAGCAGCCTTGGAAATGCCAGCAGACTATCCAGTACACAAGGGTAAAAGTGCCCCAGTGAACCTAAGCAGTAGGGGTAGTAATGAGGCAAGCAAAGAATATTAATAAAGTGGGCATGAGTAGAAATTCATTAAGGAATTATTCATGGACATATGTATGACACCCTTGGAGACTCAGATAAAACTGAGTAAAACATCAGAGAGCTAGATTCCATTGTTTTTAAAGGTTAAAGTGAGCATAAATAATATTTAGGTAATCACCATTTTGATGCTATTTATTCTTACAGGTTGGAAATACAAGGAAGAAAGGTTATTTACTTAAATATATGTACAACGTTAAATAGAATGTGACAACACTAGCAATCCAATTGGCATTGTAAACATCAGGATCATTTTATATTACTATGCTGTGTTTTACAAGATATCAATAAATATCAATTTGATCATAACAGAAAATATTACTTAATTATTAAAAATAAAGAACTTTTAATTACTCAGAGACATACAAGTAGATGATTACAATTATATTGGCAGTGGAAGTGCAAGTGCCAAAAATATGACTGAAGTGACAGATTAGGTTATTATACTGTGGGCCTCTGGGGTTAGATGTATTATGTATGGAATAATAAGTGAGGAAAAACAGTCTCAAATGTTGCTGTATGCAATAAACATTTAACTCATTCCCATAGACTATGATTGTGGGCTCATAGATCATAAGAAATCACCTAAATTATATTATCACTTATTTCATTATTCTGAGACATTTATTTAACTTGCTATGTTTATTAACTTGCTATGTTTATAAAATAAATAAATATATATACATATACTAGGAAGCAAAGGAAGTTAATAATTCAAGCAATACTATCAAATTTCTGAACTCAGAGGGTAATTAAATTTAGTTCAGACTTTTTCCAACAGGGAATGTAGACTTTTTAAGCAGCTTTCAGATAATAGTCATGTTTATTCCATGAAATAAAAATGCAATAATTCTAGGACACTTGTCCATTTTATATATGTTATACAGGTTATATACAGGATTAAATTGTATAATCAATATTTTCGTAATAGTCACTGTCTAGAAGTAGAATTAACTCAAAATATGTTGATAAATATATGAAGAACTTAAAACAATAACAAATAAGAAAATCAATATTTTAATACATTGAAAACAATATATCAGGATATGTTTTCATATGGACAATAGAAGCTAATTATTTTACTCTTCAATTCAATTACATGACACATATTTACCTTTCTCATTGAATAGGAAAGTTAAATTTTTAGAAATAAATTAGGTATTTAAATCTGAAATATATCTCTTTTTGTGAATATTACATATTAAAATAGAGAAATTGTCATTTGTCCTGTCATGATAGAAATCCAGAGTTCTAAAATGATTTGAATCCCATATCATTTTTAATTTTAATATTTTTCCAATATATTTTTAAATTTCATTACCTGAAGTACATGTTCTAGTGAATCTTTTTCGAAATTGTGTTTGCTTGCATATCTTTAAATTTACAATAACCTCTCTAAAACATGATTAAGTGGCTACTTTTCAAACATTACTAAAAAATTTTAAACGTAAATATAATTGGAAAAGTTAATTAATACATTGATAGCTATCACTATTGAAAATCCATAATGCATTAATCCCAGGGCTAGTTACCTTATTATACATTTAATTTAACTTAATGTTTACAATAAAGTTTTAATGCAGGTTTTATTTCATTTACAGGTGGGACTATGGAAGATCTAAGGGTTTAAATGACCTTTCCAAGGACTAGAATTAAGAAATAATCTTTATTTAAGGTAAGGACTTAGACTAAGGCATATTATATATTTGTAGATAATAATTATTATTACCAATTGTAATGGTTTCAGAGTTTTATTTAATTATGAATTCCAAAAATATAAATTGGATTATTCTTGTAAACTAATCTGTTCATCTGGGCATGATTAAGTTATGATAAGGGCATTAACTGGGCCA
>PVKH010020370.1:0-14664 GCA_004027955.1 Chaetophractus vellerosus | reverse complement strand
ACCAAAACCACGAGCAACAAATGAAAAAATGCATAAACGGAACCTCCTCAAACGTAAACACTTTTGACCTTCAAAGGACTTTGTCAAGAAGGTGAAAAGGCAGCACACTCAATGGGAGAAAATATTTGGAAACCACATGTAATGGTTTCAGAGTTTTATTTAATCATGAATTCCAAAAATACAGATTGGATTATTCTTGTAAACTAATCTGTTCATCTGGGCATGATTAAGTTATGAGTAGGGCATTAACTGCCATGTCAGTGAGACATTGAGTCCCACCCCTCAGTGGGTGTGGTCTTAAGTATAAAAGGCTAGACAAGAGGCAGCAGAGAAGCAGATTGAGAGAAGCAGATTGAGAGCAGAGATTTAGAGAAGCAGATTTGAGAAGCAGTTTTGAAGTTGGAATGAGCCGTTTGCCCGATAGTCTACAGCTGCCTTGTGGAGAGATGCAATGCATAGAAAGCCTCATGGTCTACAGCTGAACTCGTGAAGGAAACAGAAGCTAAGCCCGGAGAGAAACACAGCCCCAGCAGGAGAGGAACCCAAAGGCCTGAGCCCTTGCAGATATCAGCAGCTGTCTTGCTCCAACATGTGGGACTTTGGTATGGGAAGAAATTTATGCTTTGTGGCCTGATAACTGTAAACTTCTACCCCAAATAAATACCCTTTATAAAGACCAACCAATCTTTGGTATATTTCAAAAGGCACGCCTGTGGCTGACCAAAACACCACATATGTGTCCCCAGACTGAGTTTTTCTCCCTCAGTCTGGTTTTTGAATGATAGTGATAAACTAAGCCGGAATTATTGTATGACTATCCTCTATGGGAAATGACTGTAACTCCAGGTCTCTTTGGTTAACCTTAAGAGATATAGCAGGGGTGCAGATGTGGCTCAAATAGATGGGCATCCTTCTCCCATATATAGGGAACTGGGTTCAATCCCTGGGACTTCCTGGGATAAATTAAAAAATTAAAAATATAGAAAGCACACAGGCCACCAGACCTTGTGCAAGGGTGTGCCATCAGCACCATCAGCAGTGAGTCCCCCAGGCCCCATGTAAGGTTGTGCCACTAAGTCTCATAAGTGAGTGTACTGTCAGGCCCTGTGTACAGATGCATCACCAGGCCCTGCTGAGCCATGCAGCAAAGTGATGATGTGACAAGAGAGTGACTCGAGGGAAAACAAAGAAAAGACATGCCAAAAATAATACAGAAACTAAGGTGGCACAGTTAGTAGGATGTCTCTCTCCCACATCAGAGGTTCAAAGGATCAAATCCTGGTGAAGACAGGAGAAGAAGGATGAGAAGAGAGGGCAGGAAATAGACACAGATAATTTCCCAGGAAATGGACACCAAAAGCAGCAAAAATGGGGGGGGGGATAAAAATGGATAAAAGTAAATAAATAAATTTTAAAAAATAATAGTGTGGTTTGGGGAAAAATACAGCAAGCATGAAGAATGGAATATAATTAGTACTATAGTAATATTTTGATGATATTCTTTCAAAATTTCTAACAAATATTCCACAACAATGCAAGGAATTGGTGGTTAGGTAATGTATGGGACCCCTGTATGATCTTATGCATGTTTGTTTTGCAAGTTCACAACTTTTAATATACATTATTGTTTATGTATGTTCATGTATGAATAATTTGCTTCAATAAAATAAAAAACAATAAAACTCCAACTTTGTCCTTTGCCCTGTCTTTTATCTTGAGTCTGCATCCACCATGTGGTGGGGACACAATGCCCTATTGACATGGTCCAATGAAAGTCCTGCTCATAATCATATCAAGTAAAAGTAAAAGCTCTGAATCCAGTACACTCTAATATGGCCAGAGGAAAAGACAAGTTTACAAACATAATCCAATATCTATTTTTAGAATTCATAAACATTGCCAAACTACCACACCATCAAATATATGAAATGACTATAATCGGAGCCCCAGAAGGGGAAAAAAGAGAGAAAATTCTAAGTACTATTCAAAGAAATAATAAAGAACTTTCCAAACTTAGCCAAAGACATGAATATGCAAATCCAAGAGCACAGGGAACACCAGACAGAATTGACATGAAGTAAAATAGACCCAGTCATAATAATCACACTTTTGAACAAATCAGATAAGGAGAAAATTATAAAAGTTGCAAGAGAAAAGCAATGAGTGATGTACAAAGAAGGCACAATTAGATGAGTGCAAATTTCTCATAAGAAATCATGAAGGTAAGAAATACTTCAAGCACAGAAACAAACAAACAAACAAACAAAAAACAAAGAACAAAAACCTGCCAAACCAGAATTAACTTATCTTATGAGATTTTCTTTCAAAATTGAACAAAAGATTAAGGACATTTCCCAATTAAATAAAGCTTAGGGATTTCAACACACTAGACCTGCCCTACAAACAATGAAAAAGGGACTTCTTCAGACTGAAAGGAAAGGACATTAGACAGTGATTCAAAAAGCAGCATAGAGAATCAGAACCTAAGGAATAGATAAAGGATGTTTAAAAAGTGCTGGGGGAACATACAGAAGAAATATACTAAAAATGATAACAGATCTTCTGGTGATGAATGGTACAAAGTAAGTAATTAAAAATATGCTGAAAGCATATAACAGCAAATTTTAACTGGCAGAGGAAATAGTTGGTGATGTCAAAGATAGTACATCTGAAATATACAAGTAGTAGAACAGGTAGATAAAAAGGAAAAATTCTGCAGGGACTCAGTCAATTGAATGACAGCATGAAACGCACAAATATACACATTATAGGCATCTCAGAGGGAGAAGAGAAGGGAAAGACTACAAAAAGAGTGTTGGAGAAATAATGGCTGAAAATGTCTGCATTCTTTAGAGGGACCTGTATGTACATGTCCAGGAAGTACTCTACAAACAGTATAAATACTAAGAGGCTCTTCCGAGACTTATACAAATTGTCAAACATGCAAGACAAAGAGAGAATACAGAAAGCAGCAAGCTAAAAAGAGATCCACCACACACAAGGGAAGTTGAATAATAGTAAGTGCTGATTTCTCATCTGAAACAATGGAAGTGAAAAGGCAGTGGTATGATATAGTTAAAATGTTAAAGAAAAAACCTGCTGGGAAAGAAATCTGTATTCAGCAAAGCTGGCATTCAAAAATGACAGAGAGTTCAAAATATTCACAGATAAACAGAAATTAAGAGTATGGCAACAAGAAAGCACCCCTCAAGAAATACTAAAGAGATTTATGCAGGTTGAAAGGAAAAAAAAAAAAAACAGGAGAGAGAGGGGTTAATGGAGAGTGTAGAAAGGAAGAGTATTGGTCAGAATAACTTAAAAGGGAAAAAAAGACATACATTGATGCAAAGTACCAGAAATTTTGGCTTTCATAAAGAGTATTTATTTGCAGAAAAAGTTTACAATTACAAGGCCCTAAAAAGCCCAACTCAGGGTTTCTTTCTTACGAAAGTCAGTTTTCACATACTGAAGCAAGATGGTCACTGATCTCTGTGTGGTCTTTCCTTTCCCTCCAGGCTTACAGTCCTCTCTCTCTCTCTCCAGGCTAGGAGTCATTTCTCAGAGCATCTTATATCAGCCTCTGGCATAGGGATTGTTCCTTTCTGGGCCTTCTCACCTGCTCAGATACTCTGTTCTCCTCAGCTGAAAACTATCAGGTAAATGGCTCATCTCTCTCTCAGGCTTCAGGGTCAGAAATGGCAATGTTCTTTCTTCTTCCATGTGTCTTCTTAAGTGAGTGTCCATATACATCTGCCAACCAAGGGAGAAACCTGAGTATGCCCCACTGACATGATCTAACCAAAGGCCCTAAATTGATATTATCAAGTAAATTTAAATCCTTTGAATTTAATACTCACACCCAGGGTAAAAGATTAGTTTACAAATGTAATCTTTCTCTTTTGGGGATTCATTAATAAACTCAAACTGTCACATTTATAAACCCTAAGAAAAAATGGGTAATATAAGTACTGCCTTGACAGTAATAACATTCAATTTAATAGGTTAAACTCTCCAATCCAAAGACACACATTGGCAGACTGGGTAAGGAAATATAATCCATTATATGCTGTCTACAAGAAGCACACTTTAGACAAAGGGACAAAAGGAGGTTGCAAGTGAATGATTAGAAAATGATTTTACAAGCAAACAATAATTAAAAAGGATGGGAGTAACTATGATAATATCAGACGAAGCACACTTTAAATACAAAACTATTGTAAGAGACAAGGAAGCACACAATATATTAATAAAAAGGGTAACCTCTTGAGAAGAAAGAGCAATCCTAATAATTTATGCACCTAACCAGGGTGCCCCAAAATACATGAGGTAAGCAGTGACAAAACTAAGGGGATACATAAATGCCTCTATAATTATAATGGGGGACTTTAATTCACCATTATCACCATTAGACAGAACCTCTCAACAGAGGGTCAAAAAAGAAATAGAGAACTTGAAAAATACATTGGAGATTCTGGACCTAAAAGACATATATAGAACATTACACCCAAATACAGTAGGATATTAATTATTCTCAAATGCATACGGATCATTCTACAGGATAAGCCATATTCTAGGTCAGGGAGCAAGTCTCAATGAATTTAGAAAGATTGAAATTATAAAAAGTAATTTCTCTAAACACAGTGGAATGAAGCTGGAAATTAATAAGGGGCAGAGAAGCAGAATAGGCACAAAAATATGGAAGTTAATCAACACATTCTTAAACAATCAGAGGATCAAAGAAGAAATTGAAAAATAAATGAGTAACTACACTGAAACAAATGAAAAGAAAATAACAAATCAAAACCTATGGGATGCAGCAAAAGGAGTACTATTAGGGAAATATATAGCCATAAATACTTATATTAAAAAAGAAGAAAGAGCTGAAATCAAAGACCTAATTGCACAACTGAAGGAACTAGAAAAAGAAAGACAAATTAATCCCAAAGCAAGTAGAAAGAAGGAAATAACAAAGATTAAAGAAGAACTAAATGAAATTGAGAATTAAAAATATACTAGAAAATTTTTAAAAAATCAAAAGCTGGTTCTTTGAGAAGAATAATAAAACTGACAAAACCTTAGTTAGAAAAAAAAGAAGAAATGCAAATAAATAAAATAAAAAATGAAAATGAATATCACTCCTGATCCCACAGAAATAAAGTATCATAAGAGGATACTTTAAAAAATTGCATGCCAAAAAATGGGTAACTTAAATGAAACAGACATATTTCTAGAAACACACAAGCAACCTACATTGAAAAAAGAAGAAATTGATGAAATCAACAGACCAATCACAAGTAATGATATTGAATTAGTCACTAAACACCTCCCAACTAAGAAGAGGCCAGGACCAGATGGCTTCACAGGTGAATTCTACCAAACATTTCCAAAAGAACTAACACCAATCCTGCTTAAAGTCTTCCAAAAAATAGAAGGGAATGGAACATTGCCTAACTCATTCTATGATGTCAAGATTATCTAATACCAAAGTCAAATAAAGATGCCACAAGGAAAGAAAACACAAATCAATCTTTCTCATGAACCTGGATGCTAAAATCCTCAAGAAAATACTAACAAATTGTATTCAACAACACATCAAATGAATTATACATCATTAAAAAGTGGATTTCATTCCTGGTATGCATGGATGATTCAACATAAGAAAAGCAATCAATGTGATATACCATCTTAAGAGAACAAAAAAAAAATCACATGGTTATTTCCATTGTTGTAGATAAACCTTTATTAATAAAAACACTTCAAAAGATAGGAATAGAAGGAAATTTCCTCAACATTATAAAGGTTATATATGAAAAACCCATTGCTAACATCATACTCAATGGTGAAATGATAAAGGCTTTCCTTCTAATATCTGGAACCAGAAAAGAATGCTTACTGTCACAATATTAATGTTATTTAATATTGAATTAGAAGTACTTGCTTGAACAAATAGGCAAGGAAAAGAAATAAAATCACCCAAATTGGAAAGGAAGAAGCAAAAATTTCACTATTTGCAGATGACATGATCCTGTATGTAGAAAGCCCTAAAAAATCTACAACAAAGCTTCTAGAGCTGATAAACAAATTAAGAAGTGAGGCAGGATATAAGAGCAACACGTAAAAATTGGTGGTATTTCTATATAATAATAATGAGTAATCTGAGGAGGAATTCAAGGAAAGAATTCCATTTATGATAGCAACTTAAAGAATCAAATATTCATTAATAAAATTACCTAAAGTTGTAAAGGACTTGTACATGGAAAATTTCTCATGTTTTTAAAAGAAATCAAAGAAGGCCTAAATAAATGGAAGAATATTCCATACACATGGATTGGAAGACAATATCTCTAAGATTTCTGTCCTCCTCAAATTGAGATACAGATTTAAAACAAAACCAATAAAAATTAAAACATTTTTTACAGAATTGGAAAAGCCATTTATGAAATTTATTTTATAGAACATGGGCCTGAATAGCAAAAACATATGAAAAAGGAAAAAAGAAATTGGAGGATTCACAGTACCTGACTTTAAACATACTATAAAAGGCAAAAGATTTATTTGATCAAAGAGAAATCAGAGCTTTGTGAGCTAGAGCAGAAGTACATCACTATTGCAGGGTGTGGGAATGTGAAGCATGGAAAAAATATAACTGGAGTGACCTATGGATTGTGGTCAACAGTGATAATGTAATATTCATGCAACTAAACCAAAGATGTACTGTGTTGACAATGGCAAAGTATGGAAGAAATATGCCAAATATATGCAATGGACCTGGTAATAATCTGGTGATATTATCTCATAATTTTTAACAAATGTTCCACCACAATGTGATGTGTTGATGGAGGGGTGTTGTATGGGAATCCTGCACATGTGCTTGATTGTTTTGTAAGTTTAACAATTCTGTCATAAAATTATACATTAAAAATAATAATAGGGTGGGTTGGGGGAAAATACACCAAATATAAGATACTTTGGTTGGTAGTAATATTTTGGTAGGATGCTCTTTAATCATTAGTTAAAAATGTTTCACAACAATGCAAGATATTGTTGGTAGGATGAGGTATGATATCTCTGTATGATGTTATGTTTGTTTGATTTGTAATTTCACAACTATTACTATAAAGTTATTGTTTATGTATGTTTATGTATGTGTGATATACTTCAATAAATTTATAAAAGTATTTAAAAATATATATATTACAAAGCTACAATGGCCAAAACTGCATGGTACTGGCACAAGAACAGACATACTGAAAAATGGAACCAAATTGAGAGTTCTCATATAGATCTTTAAATTTATACTTAATTTATATTTGACAAGGACACCAAGCCCATTCAACTGGGACAGAATGGCCTCTTCAATAAATGTTACTGGGAGAACTGGATATCTATTTCCAAAAGAGTGTGAGAGAATCCCCATTTCATGCCCTATACAAAAGTTAACTCAACATGGATCAAAGACATAAATATAAGAGCCAAAACCATAAAGCTCCTAGAAAATAATGTAGGGAAGCATATATGAAATCTTGTAGTAGGAAATGTTTTCATAAACTTTATACCCAAAGTACAAGCAATGAAAGAAAGAATAGATAAATGGACTTCCTTAAAATTAAAATGTTTGTGATTCAAAGGAGTTGGAGAAGAAAGTGAAGAGGCAGCTTACTCAATGGGAGAAAATATTTGGGAACTACTTATCTGATAAGAGTCTAATGTTCAGCATACACAAATAAATTGTACATCTCAAAAATAAAAGGACAACCCATTTTAAAAAAAGGCAAGACCTTTCTGTAAGGAATCAGTATATGATCTACATTTGACCATGCAGATAAGAAAACTACCCTGATGGGACACTGGAAGAATTAGACAGAAGAAAGCCTTGATTTTCAGCCTCTGCAGAGATTCCTGAGAGAAAAATAAATGTCAAACTTTTTTTTAAAATGTGCAAGGGATTTCAATAGACATTTTTCCAAAAAAGAAGCACAAATGGCTAAAAGGTAAATTAAAAGATGCTCAATATCACTAGCTACTAAGGAAATGTAAATTAAACTATAATGACATATCATCTTACACTTAGATTGTCAGCTATTAAAACAAGAATGTAGAATGGTGCAGCTATTGTGGAGGATGATATGGTGGTTCCTTGGGATGCTAACATAGAATTGTCCTTTGAACCAGGTATGCCAATGTTGGGTATATACCCAGAAGAATTGATAGCAAGGACAGGACCAGACACATGCACACCAATGTTCCTAGTGTCATTATTCACCATTTTCAAAAGTCTGAAGCAAAAAAAAAAAAAAAGAAAAAAGTTGGAAGCAACCCAATTATCCATCAGCAGATAAATAAGCAAAATGTGGTATATAAATACAATGGAATATTACTCAGCTGTAAGAAGGAATGAAGTATTGTCACATGCATCAACATGGATGAATATTGAAGATCTTATGTTGAGTGAAGTAAGTCAGTTACTTAAAGACAAAAATTGCATGACCTCACTAATATGACCCAAGCATATTGAGCAAACTCAGAGAGCTAGATTCTGAAATATAGTTTATCAGGAGACAGAAAGGGAATAGAGTGTGACAAAGCAATGCTCAATATGGCATACACATGATAAGGTGAAAGGACATGGTTTAGCAGTGGATGGGGGTGTTGGTGGTGTGGGGATGAAAGTGGGGTTGACAGTGTTGCAGTGTGAGGGTGGGCAGTGTGGAGGATTCGGGTTAGAATATCCAGGGAACTGGGGGGAGGGCTGGAGGAAGAAACAGGTGAACCTGGAGATTTGGAGGTTGAAATTGCAATGGTGGGAATGTTCTTTTGGCAATTGTGTAAGGGTGGTCACAGTTGCAGGACATTGGTGGTGTGTGGATGTGTGGGTTGGGGTGTATATAGGCCATGTTTCTGTAGAGTGTGGGTGTTCATCTTGTCATGGGGTGTTGCTTCAGTAGGTGGAGACACACACAATAAAAAAGAAAATATTATGCTCCCATCATGGGGAGTCCTGCTGCATTCTCAGGTAGAAGGGAAAGAATCTCTCAAGAACATAGGCAGTGACAAATAAAAGAAAACAAACTAGTATAGTAAACCCTCAATATTAATGCATATATCTATGAACCTTATTTTTCAAAAATTGACACTTAGTGGTTGCCATGATTTTTTAAGGGAAGGGGAGGAATGGGTGGAACATGGGCATTTAAAGGGCATAGGAATTGATTTGCATGATCTTACAATGACAGATAAAGACCATTATACATTTTGTCAGAACTTATATAAGAATGTGGTGTAAAATATAAACCATAATGTAAATGATTGCCTGTAATTAATAGCAATGCTTTGGTATTTGTTTATCAATTGTAACGAATGTACCATACTCATGTAGAATGTTTTTGATAGGGGAGGATGTGGGAGGAGGAAATGAGAATCCCTTATATTTTCTATGTGACTTCTCTGTAACTTAAAGCTTCTTGGACTATAAAGTAAAGAATAAATAAATAAATAAGACAATGGGCAAGCATATAGAAGAAATTGTCAAAATACATAAAAGATAACAGATCTTACAGTGATGAAAATCACAATGCAATTTTTCAATTTATTTTTTAATCATTTTATTTTATTTTATTTATTTTATTTTGTTTTGTTTTTGTTTTTAACTTTGTTTTGGGGGAGGTTCTTAATGGCAGAAGGGTTGCAACTCTAAAAGAATTTGATCACCAGTGTGGGGCATCAATGGTGGGGGGATGCCTCTATGTAATATGAAGGAGGTAATATGGTCATGGAGTGTTGTCTCAGTGAGTGGAGAGTCACACAATAATGGATGGAAAATTGAATTCCTATCTTGGAGGATTCTGCTACATTCTCTGATAGAGTGGCAAGAATCTCTAAAGTATATGACCGTGCCTAGTGAAGGAGAATAGATCAAAGTGCCAGGCCCTTGATGCTGGTGATTATACTTATGAACCTTGTTCTTGTGTTATTTGAAGCTTAGCTTTTTAATATATATTGCCTAAGACTTACCTCCTGAAAGCCTTCTTATTGCTCAAATGTGACCTCTCAGTAAGCCAAACTCAGAATATAAACTCACTACCTTTCCACCAGTGTTAAACATGACTCCCAAGGATAAGCATCCCTGGCACTGAGGGATTATTACCAAGTGCCAACCAGCAATGCATTTGGGAAAAGACCTAGACCAAGAGGAGGAAATATTAGAAGTAAATGATTTTTTTTTATGGCTAAGAGATTTCAAAGTGAGTCGAGAGGTTATTCCAGAGGTTACATTTATGCAAGTCTCAGGAGAATCTCACTTACTGCCACAGTAAACAGCACCTCAAGCATGGGTGTGCCTAAAGGCTCTAGAGACATATAAACACTATAGGCAGGGAAGACAGCCTTGGGAAACCAGCACCCTGTCAGTGAGACTTAGCATGGAATATATGATAACCTATCGTCCCAATATAGAAGAGTTAGGCTCACTTAAAATTTTCCTACACATGGTTCTTCTGCCCCTTTTAATTGGGTATAATAACCACTATACCCAATAAATATATGTCCCAGAGACTTAAATCTTTTGGCTGTTCATATGCTGGTTAAGCCCTGAATCTCAGCAGAGTTGCAGATAAAACCTACTCTCCAGTACATTGGACTCACCCAGGACAACTGAAAAAAGGATGATGATGGACAATGCCCATCCCAAAAGACAGAGGGTATCCACAAGTGCAAGCAATACAGTTCCACCCATCTGCCCTATGGGATCTAAGCACCCTCTCAAATGGAAACAGAGTGGGCATCACCATCTCCAAATCCTCAAGATTGTGGAATGAGCAAACATAAGGGTTGAATGCAACTATGGAGTAAAATAGACTTATTATTATTCTAGTAATGGAAGAACTTGTAACATAGATTTAAAGACAGTGGTCAGCAGAAGTTCTGGGGTGGATAGGTTTAATATAGGATATTTTGGGGACATGGGAATAGTTCTGCATGATGTTGCAATGACAGATACAAGTCATTATACATTTTGTCAAAACCTATAAAATTGTGCAGTGCAAACAGTAAAGCATAATGTAAACTATAGACCATGCTTAGTAACATGTGTAACACATGTAATATGTGTCCATAAATTGTAACTAATGTACCACACCAATGAAAGATGTTTTTAATGGGGAATAGGGTGTGGGGGGTGAGGTATATGGGATTCCCCTAATTTTTGGTGTAACATTTATGTAATCTAAAGCTTCTTTAAAAATAAAGGAGAAAAAAAGAAATAAGGAGTCATGGTAAAAGTAATCAGTTGAGTAATTACAAATGCCAGTATTACTGTAGTGCATTTTTGGTATATAGTTGTTCTTCTCACTTCCTGCAAGTGCTAAAATGCAAGTCATAAAGATTAATGGAAAAACTATGGTTTTGGACATATAATTTAAGTGGCAATAAGTACAAAAAATGAGGGGGCACAGAAGAGGTTTAGGAAAAGTATGCATCTATGCTATTGAAGCTAAGTTGGTATAAAAAATATGGTGGTTATATATTTAGTATGATTAATTTTATCACTATGGTAACCACAAGGAAAATAGATGAAAAAATATATCCAGAGAAAAGAGATAAGGCACTCAATAAAGTACAGCACATAGAAGAAATAGATTTAAAAGTAGGAATTAACCAAAGAATTGAGGAGTAATAAGGGATAAGCCTTGAAAATGATAAGTAGCAGAACTGCAGATGTCCTGCATTATCACTAATGACTTTAAATGTATTAAGCTCTCCAGTTCAAAGGCAGAGATTGGCAGAATGGATTTAAAAACCATGATCAAACTAAATGCTTTCTGTAAGAGACTCACCTTAAATTCAATGATACAAGTAGGTTGGAAGTGAAAGGAGTGAAATATTTATACCATGCATGTAATCAAAAGAGCAGGGGTAGCAATACCAATATCAGGTAAAATGGACTTGAGGTAACAAACACCAACAACAACAGTTACTAGGGACAAACACTGTCATTATATCTTGATAATGGGGCAACAGAATAAAAAGATGCAACAATTAAAAATATATGTGGGAATTTCTACATGTATGCATCATTGTTTTGTAAGTTCACAACTTCTGTAAAAAATATATACATATATATACATATATATGCACCTAATAACAGATCCCCAAAATATATGAAACAAATATTGAAAAATTTGAAGGAAAAAGGTTACTGTTCTGCAGTAATAATAGAAGAGGTACTCTACAATACTCTAAATAATGGATATAAAAATTAGTCATAAGATCAATAAGGAAGTATAGGATTTGAATGATATACTGAACCAACTAAATCTAACAGACATATATAGAAAACTGCACCCAGCAAAAGCAGAATAAACAGTATTCACTAGTTCACATGGATTAATTTTCAAGGATAGACTATATGTTGTGTCACAAAACAATTCTCAATAAATTTAAAAAAACATTGAAGTCATGCAGTGTATATTCTCTGACCACAACTGAATGAAGCTGGGTATCAATAACAGAGGGAGAAATGGAAAACACACAAAATGTGAAAATTAAACAACATACTCTTAAATAACCAGTGGGTTAAAGAGGAAATCAAAAGAGAAAGAAGTAAATATCTTGAAGAAAATAAAAATGAAAATGCAACATAACAAAACTTATGAAACAGAGAGTGCTGAGAGGGAAAATATAATGTTAAATGCTAAGATTAGAAAAGAAGAAATACTTTGTATCAGATAACTAACCTTAAAACTGGAAGATTTAGTAAAAGAAGACCAAACTAAACACAAAGTGAACAAAAGGATGGACATAACAAAGATTAAAGTGGAGATAAATGAAACAGAAAAAAATGGTTTATGGACTATAGTTAACAGCAATATTATAATGTTCTTGAACCAATATAAAAGGAAGTACTATATCAACACTAAGGGCCAGTAATAGGGGTAAGGGATTTTTTCTTTTAGACTAAGAAAAGAATGTTCAAAAATTTACTGAGGAAAAGACTGTGGAGCTCTGTGATAAAAGTGAGAGCCACTGAGTGCACACTTTGGATAGAAATACAAGGCATGGGACTGTAAACACAGTGAACATTGTGGTGGAAGATAGGATGTTCTTAACAGTACAAAGATGAGAGATTTATCTCAGGACTGATAATAAATTACAATACTAATACACAGTGTTAATATTAGAGAGTATATGGACATATACGCAAAATGTAAACTATGGGCCACAGTTAGTGATAATAGTAAGATGATGTTATTTCATAAATTGAAACAAATGTTCCATAACTGTGTACAGTGTTGATGTATGGGAATTCTACAAATTATGCACGATTGTTTTGTAAGCTCACATCTTTTCTAATAAAAAAAAATCTTTTAAAAAAACAATAGAATCAAAAAAAGCAAAACTTGTTTCTTTAAAACGAGCAATAAAATTGACAAACCGTTAGCTAGACTGACAAAAAAAGTGAAAAGAAACAAGTAACTGTAATCATAAAAGAAAAGGGGTGCATTACTATGATTAAATCATATTTCATTTAGTTTTGATTTTCTTTTCCCTAATCATTAGTGATATTGAACATTTTTTCATGTGTTGCTTCACCATTTCTATTTATTCTTTAGACAGTTATCTTTTCTTTTCCCAATTTTTAAAATCAGGTAATTTGTCCTTTTATTGTTGAGTTATATGATTGCCTTAATATCATGGATATTAAACCCTTATCACATATGTGATTGCCAAAAATATTTTTCCCATTGAGTCGGCTACCTTTTTACCCTTCTGAGAAAGTCCTTTGAAGTGCAAACTTATTGAATTTTAAGGAAGTCCCATTTATCTATTTCATCTTTTGTTGCTTGTGCTTTGGGCATAAGGTTTAAGAAACTACAGCTTACCACAATACCTTGAAGTCAGGAAAAAATTCCATTTACAATAGCTACTAAAAGAATAAAATATTTAGGAATAAACTTAACCAAATATGTAATGTGATTTTTTTAATAAAGAAATCAGAGTATTTAGTGAAGAAGTGTTCACTTTATAATCCAGAAAATAAAACACCACATTTATTCCAGAGAAGTTTGTATTTGGGCCTTAAACTTTTGAAAATAAAGTTTAGAGACATAGCATATGAATACTACTGTAATGCACATGAAATATTCTATAGACCCTAAAAATTAACATGAACTTAAACTTTCTCATAGTCAACAAAATAATGGCTGGGTGCCAATTTTATTAAAGTTGGTTACAGCATTTTAATTATTTTAAGTCTATCTAGGCATAGCTGAAATTTGAAATGCACATCAAAGTAAAACTATATCACAACTCAGTACCTTACTAAATTTACTTGGCCTCTGCAGTAGAATTTCAGTCAGACTTCATTTTGACTCCCTTCTTATGGCCAAAGTGGCTTTTACAGGAATGCAGGACTTGGTGCTGATCATCACACAACATACCACTTTCTTTTTATAACTTCTACAAAATTTTAAGGGAGATGGTGGCATTAGTCCTGTGGAACAGATCTTGCTTGATTACCTCAATAACACTGGCCCAGTATCTGTCCAGCAGAACCCATTGTGAAATAGTACAAGGTGCACAGCCCTTCACAGGTTACAGGCAAGTGTTACAGCAGCCTAGCCATAAGGAAGGGGAATTACATCATAGCACAAAATACAATATAAAAGC
>PVKH010020369.1:0-14611 GCA_004027955.1 Chaetophractus vellerosus | reverse complement strand
AACAGGAAGCACTAAGCTGTCCCTACACCCAGGAAATTCTCCCCAAGCCCTGAAAACAGCCTCAGTCTCGCTGCCAACTGAATCAGTTTGTTGGAGCATCAGACATAAATTAAGTTTTGCTTAAATGGTGTGTTCAAAAGAGTAACTACAAACCCTGCCAAGCCTGTTTTAGAACAACAACAAAACCAAACCAAACAAAGAAGCAGGAAAAGGAGGTAGAAGAAGAACTTTTTTTCACCATCTCACAAGGAAATCAGAAAATCTCACATTGGATCTAATGATTTTTTGCTCTTTGAACCAATCACAGGGCTCTAGAAACGTCTATCTCTGGGAGCCGCATCTACTACCGCGTCTCTGGCTGGAAGCAGTGATGCCCCCTGCCCTCTCCAAGACGCGGGACTGGTGTGCTTCTTGTGGGGCCCTGGACCTCTGCTGCTCTCTCTGGCCGTCTCTGAACCGTAAAGCACAGGTACGAGATGACAGGTGAGGCACAGCAAATGCTGGAACTCGGGTGCAGTATTGCTCCCATCCTTGCTTGATCCCTCCTTTCTTCCCAAAGTTCTATTTTAGTGCCTCCTGCTCATGAATCAAATGTTTTCTGCTTCTGAACCACATCATGCACCTGCCTGGAGCACTGCTTAGATTTTCTCTCTGGGGTACGGTGTGTGTGAAGCCCACTGAGTTGAAAGTCCTTCAGCATTTGCTCTTTCCGACACCTGGGAGGCAGAGCCGCAGCAGACCGTTTTGTATTCTCGCAGCTAAATGTTAGAAAGTCAGGGGGAGACGGAAAGTTCAAGGTCTGGCCACATTAAGCTTTGGTATCACACTTTGCCTAGCATTCGTGAGTGAGGAACACTGGCTTTAGAAGCATTTTACATTTAAGACATAAGAACAGCCGAATGCTCAAAGTCCTCAATTTTATTCATTCACCAGACCAAAATCATAAACCCTGTCACAAAAATCGCTTGTTCTGAGGCACTGTCCAAATGAAAGGGCAGAGTTTTCTTATGTTTACAAGAATCCTGAACACGGATTCGTTCTGCTACTAGAATACAAATGTGAGAGAGAGGGCCTGGGATGGTATGTCCAGTTCACTGTTTCATAAAGAGGCTGCAGGGAATAACACCCATGGGAAGATGGCTTTGATATGGTAAAACATTTATCTTGGAATTCACAATATAGAAACTCAAATAACAAGATTTTTCTCCAAGCCTCATAAAATGGTAATTGTGAGAGAAACAACCTGGCCTGAAAGCAAGAGCCAGGCATTAGACGAACAGAGGGGAGATCGATAGAGGCTCAGCTACTTTCTAGCTGTAGGAACCTGGGGGATTTCCAGACCCTCTCTGAGCTTGAGTTTCCTTATCAGCGATACGTGGCTAATACCATCTGGCTTTCTGAAAGCCGGATCTTTGCAGAGCTTGGATGGACTAACTGTTTCCTTGCTTAATTCATTCATTACTTACTACAAACTTATTTGCTCACAAGTCTCTGTGCTAGGTGCCGAGAATAAATTCAATGGGTGAGCCATCCTCCCAGTCTGTCTGGGAAATGAAAGGCCAGATTTTGAGACAAACTTCAAAAACCCAACCTGAAGATCCTCTTACAGTTAAAAATTCTAATTGTGGCTATGGATTGTAGAAATTTATGTTTCATTATTTTTAAGTCAAATTCATATATCCTTGAGATTATGTCAATGTTTTAAAGAAAGTTTGTTAAGATAATTACACTGGGCCCGGCTAGATAGCTCAGTGGATAAGAGCGCGCTGGGGTACCACATGGGAGGCCCCGGGTTAGGTTCCCAGGGTCCTCTCCGAGCGGGCAGATGGCCTTGAGAAAGGCAAGCCGCCATGGGTGGGGCAGAGCCGCCGTGGGCAAGGCAAAAAGCCGCCACGGGCAGGGCGGAGCCCCCACGGGGATGGCAAAGTCACCCATGAAAAAGCGGAGCTGCCACCTGCGAACCGCGGAAGCCGGGCAGCCCGCAAAAAACATGGAGGACTACTGCCCGCAAAACATGGAGCGGAGCCGCCCGTGAAAACGGAATGGAGCCACCCACGAACGGAACGAGCCGCCTCCACAGAGGGCCGACTCGGCGCATCGCCGCAAAGACAGGGGGAGACAAGAAGCAGACATAGAAAAACAGAGAAGAAAGGACACACAGCAAGAGCAAGCAGAAAGGGGGAGGGGGATATGTAATAAATAAAAAATAAATCTTTAAAAAAAGATAATTACACTGTGCTAAAAATATGAGTATAAAGGAAAATTAAGCAAGTTTTCTATAATGATTGCACTATAATAAGACCCAACCCTCAGTGGGTGGAGCCCTGAGACACAACTCAGTAGCAGGCAACTAAGCACTTAGGGATTGAATGGAATGTTTGGAAACTCACTATTCTTTACTAGTAAAACCAAAGGAATATTTTATGATATATTAAGGTGACTACCCATCCTTACAACCAGGAAGCTCTAAGGCTCAGCCCCAAATCCTTGTAGTCACAGGGCCTTAACCTTAAGGGAAGCATTTCAAAAGCCTCAGCTCCTATTTACTTCTCACAGTTTCCCATTAATGAAAGTCCATTTTCCCTAAGAGGCTTCTGAGCCATGCATTTGAAACACTGCGTCTGCTCTGGAATCATGCCTCAGTGATCCATGCTTTCCATTCAGCCATTCTTCTGCAGCAGCCGCTTCTCTCGTAGCTGCCGACTTTTTGAGGATTATTAGCCCATCTCAGGAAAGGCTGGGTTCAGGGCCACCTGTCTGCGAGGACCGTTCGTGCAAAACCCTTTTTAACTGCCCACAGGGAGTACCACGGAACCCTTTAGGGTTGGAAATGTCATGCTCACAGGGATCTCTCCCTCGTCTCCGATTGCACATGCCAACTCCCCTGCCTCCTCTTACTGCTGACACTGACATCTTCACTTCCACTCGACTGGGGGCTGAAGCGGAATGGCATAAAATAAATTTCATTCTTGTCTCAGTTTTCCTCACACATTAATTCTGTCACTCCCTTTTAGTGTGTGCCCACTCAGTATAACTTAAGTCTCTGTTTTTAATTGTTTGGACAATATATCCTCTGGTACCTTGTACATTTGGGTTGTTAAAGGTCTGGAAAGTTCCTTTCCCCTGAGATCTAGGGTGACACTGCAAGGATAGGCAATGAAATTTGGAGGGCAGCCCAGAGTCGAATGTGAGATAACAGCGAAGAACTTCAAAGTGTTTCTTCATCTGATGGAGTGGAAAAATACCATTATTATTAAAAAATTTTTGTATGAATTACTCACAATCTTAATGAAATGCTAGAAATCTACATAGACATAATACTGTGAAGTGTACTTGGACTTGAAACCAATTGAGTCAACTTTATAGTAAATGTAAGTGCATGGGCTAGTTGAATAACCCCTATATGAACCCTCCATTCCTCATTTGTAAACCTTGCGTCAGTGTTGCCGTGGGAAACATACTAAAAGGTGAATTGAAATGTGAAGAGCATAACCAAAAGGCAATTCAATAATACTAATAGATGCTGAAATTTCCATGTTAAAAGAGAAGATCGATCACCAGGAAAAAAGGCAGTTTTCCTTTAAGAATAGTCAGTTACTGGTATATTGTGGATGAGCAATGAAGATGCACTGAGTTGAAATCCACGTTGGTGATAAATTCTAAAAGTCACTTGATAGTTGTGTGACTTTGAGAAAGTTGTTTATCTTCTCATGGTCTCACATTTTTTGTCCATAAATGTAAAATAATATAAATATAGACTTTATAAGATTGTTGTGAGAATTAAGTGAGCTGACATATCTTGACACAGTATCTGGTACATGGGGCTCAAAAAATGATTTTTATATATGTCAACTGGTTACAGGGAAGGGACTATATAATTTCTTTTATAGTACTTCACTTATTAGTATGATTTATTATAATAAACACGGTAATCTCTAAAACGTGATTAAATTGCTTCCTGGTCTAAGACATGATGAAGCTTGATAATTGATGGGAGTTAGCCTATTTTGTTCACTTCTTTGAATAATACAGTAAATCAAATGATAATTGTTACCTGAATACAGTGACTTTTTTGTTTGTTATAGGCACTGAAAATATAATGTTTAATACATTTGCTCCTTAACTTGAGGTAAAAATGTGATACAAAAAAAATAGGACCGAACTGGACCTTTTATTTATTTATTTTCTATAATTCTTAATGTCACATTGATATATTGCGATATAACTCACTTGCAAAAATTCACCCTTTTAAAGTGAACAATTCAGACGATTTTGGTATATTCACAAAGTTGTGCACTAATTTCAATGATCTTCATTACCCCAAAAAGAAACCTTGCACAGCTTTCCTCTCTTCTCACAAACATTAATCTATTTTCTGTCTCTACGGATCTGCCTCTTGTTGACATTTCATATAAATGGAACCATACAATATGTTGTCTTTTGTGTCTTTCTTTCACTTAGCATAAGGTTTCCATGATTCAGCCACGTTATAGTGTGTTTAATCACATCATTCTTTTTTATCAGGGACAAATAATATTTTGTTGCTGGATGTAACACATTTTGTTTATCCATTCATCAAATGATGAACATTTGGTTTGTTTCCACTTTTTGCCTATTATGAATAATGCTGCTCATGAATATTTGTGTACAAGGTTTTTGTAGATGTATATTTTCAATTCTCTTTGGTATATATTTAGAAGTAAAATTGCTGGGCCATATGGTAACTCTATGTTTAATTTTTGAGGAACTGCCAAACTGTTTCAATGCAATGGAAACATTTTGCATTCCTATCAGCAGTGCATGAGGGTTCCAATTTCTCCAAGTCCTTGCCAGCACTTGCTATTTTCTGTCCTTTTGATTATAGCCTTATGCTGGGTGTAGAGTGACATCTTATTGTGGTTTTGATTTGAATTTCCCTAGTGTCTAATGATGTTGTTTTTCTGTGTTTATTGGATATTTGTCTATTTTATTTGAAGAAAAGTCTATTCAAATCCTTGCCATTTTTTAATTTGATTATTTGCCTTTTTATTGTTGAGCTGTAAGAGTTTGATACTGATCAGTGCCGGGGTTCTCTGCCGGCTGCACAGAGAAAAGCCAATTATGTGATACAGGAGTTTCAGAGGGAGAAAAGATTGGTTTGTTTCCCTTATTAGACCCAGGGCTTCGTGAGGATAGAATTTGTATTTTTCCTTTATCTCCAATCTGTAGCACAGAACACAAGCAATGGTAGGTCCTCATTAAATGTGTCTTTAATAAATTTATGAAAGGTTGAATAATAAAGAGTTATAAAATTTAAAATGCCTAATGTTGCTAAGACTCAGAATGACAGATTATAAATATGTAATCTCAGTCAGCTTTTGAATTAGCATCAAACGTCATTAAACTCCTACTCCCTTCCAAATTTATTTGGATCTCAAAGGCTAAGTAAGCATGTTATGGGGCGTGTACCCTAACACTGCGGCGGTGATTAATACTCACCCCCCTCTCAGCTAGGTCTCCATCCACCCACTTCTTTCCACAGACACGCGAAAACGGTTTGCATGGCTAGAGCATTCATCTAACTTGTCTCCCAACTTTCACTTTTGATTTTCTTTTCTTCATCATCCACACAGAGACAAAAGTGATCTTTGATTGCTAAGCTGATCATCTACGGTACTCAAGTATCTACAGTAATTCAGAAACTTCTCATTTTCCTCAGGACAAAGCCCTGCATGAGCTGGCCTCTCTGCCTTGTTCTCCAGCCTTGCCTTGCACAACTCCCTTCCTCCTGGCATTGCGCTGAGGCCAGTTCCACGGCTAGTTCTGCGGCTATTTCCACTCCCTGGAATATTTATCCACAGGGACCTCCCCAGGGCTCCCCTCCGCCCCCTCCTCTAATTTTTTGCTCTTACTTCACTTCCTCAAAGAGATCATCTTTGATTATTTATATTTATTTGTTTTCTTTTAGAACCCTGGAGTTTTCCTTCATATATTATGATCTGTCACCTATTTGTTGTTTGTTGGCTTTATGTTTTTCTCATCCACCATGGAAATAGATCCATTTTTATGTTCACCCCTGGAAACCCAGTTTTCCAAAGCATGCTGGCACTTAATAAATACACAGAAGATAATAGTTAAATAAACAAATGAATTAATTAACCCACTTGCTGTATAACCAGACCCAGACAAATCTTCCTTCTCAAAGAAGGTTCAGTATCAATAGCATTTGATACCTAAATATACTGACAAAATTTTGTTGAGTTGGAAGCAGTCTGAAAGAATACCAAGAAAGAGGTATAATTCTTATTTGAGCTTGTATTTTTAAAGCTATGATTACTCAGGAATAAAAATAATAATATTGACAGACTTGCATTTTACATTCAAATGAGGCCCTTCCCTTAAAAGACCCATTGTTGCTTCCAGAAATTGTGTAATTGTCTAATAGATAATCCCTGTTTCTATTTACTCCACAACAAATTTGCAAAACAAAAAGGAAAAGGCTCATCATGTCATTTTCATATTGAGCTTCAATCTGAAATCCGGGACTGGGCACCATGATCGCATCTTCTCTTTGTAATGTCCGCCATAACAAATTTCTTCATTCACAGATATTCTAAAGATAAATATAAACTTTTAAGCATTTGTGAAAAGGGTAAAAAAACACAATAACAAGAAATAAATGCCATCAGTGAACAAATAAACAATTAACCCTAAGGGAAGTCAGACAAACCAGTAAACAGAAACAAAATTCTTAAAGTGTATTTAAAAGTAAGACCAGACTTATGGAAATGGGGAGAGCTGAGAATAAATATTTATATGTATACAAACTTCTCCATGTATAAGAAATAATTATATAGTGTGTTACATATTAACTATAAAATATATACTTGATAAATTGCTTAAGTTTTTAAAAAGTTGATAATCTCAATTGCAAAATGGACATGAACAAAAGGAGAATGGGAATCTATAAAATATAGTTGAGTTAAATGTCCAGAATATAGAGAAACAAAAAGGCAAAGAAATGGCAGTGGTGTGAAAAGCAAACAGAAAAGTGAAATACAGGCTTTCCTTTTACTCCTGCTAAGAGTGCCTGAAGGAAAAAGCAGAAACAATGGAAGGAAGGAAGTAACCAGAGAAACAATGCATCTGAAGGAAAACACTGTCAGATTTAAAGTGTCTGTATATTCTCAAGTAGAATTAATAAAAAAACAACTCTCAAATCTAAACATTCATTTATGATGTGCCATAACTCCAATGATAAAGAGAAAATGATCAAATCTTTCTAAAGGGAAACATGCTACTTAAACCAGATTATCAGACTTATCAGGACCATTGGATCATACAAGAAAATATCTTCAAAACTATGATGAAAAACATTTTCCATGCATTTCTATATCTAGCCAAACCATCACTAGGTATGAGATATTGGAAACAAATGTAAAGGAGTCTGTCATGGAAGAAAACGTGGATAAAGAAGATTGGTAGGCAAACCTGACCTAGAAGCAAGGGAATCCATCAATTATTCACACTTGGTAGATTCTCCTTTAAGCAGTAAAATTTAATAATATTGGCTTACATTTCTTTTTGTATAGATCCACTCATTTTATTCAGTTTTGCAGTGAATTGTACTTGAATTCTTATATTGATATTAGTCATCAGGTTTTATAATCAAGCTACAGAAGCAAGAAAAAAAAACATTCATAGATAAAGGAGAAAATGTAATGTAATAACCCTTGATGTAAAATAACAAAATGACTAAGAAGGATGGGAAGGGATTAATGGGAGTATTAGTAAAGGAACAAAATGTGCCCTAATTTCCCCATAATTCATAAGGGAAGAACAAAGGATTCTGGCCAGAATTTTTTGTCAGGATATAATGATTTAAATACATTATTTTAATTAATTGTGTCAACCCAAAGTAAAACGAAATACTTGCTTTTTCATTCACACATATCTACCACAAATTAGGGGATAAAGTTGGGAGGAAGTGTTCGTGTTTAATGGCATAAATGCAATGCACCTCTAGTTTTCATTGTGATTTCAATAATTCTTTCTATTAATGATGTATAAAGGAAAAGATCTATGAGTTCATGGTTTAAAGCTAAACGATAACCACATTAAAAGCAATATGAAAAAGCTATGTGTTATCACTGACTTTAGGGAGTGAGACTGAGTTTGGGTTGGGGACCAAGGGCGTTAATTTTTATTTTATTCTTTTCCTTTCCTTTTTTTTTTTTAAAGAAAGAAGTTCATATATAAGTTCTGTAATTAATAAACTATCAGGTTAATAAAAATAGTTTTGAAAATTATGTACTCTGGCCTATCCTAACTTATTCAAAACAATTGGACCTGCATTTATCAGGACTGGTTCTAAAAATAAATCTATTCTCAAAGAATCAGCACTAGATAATATTAGCAAATGTTGTCAAAACCAGGACCTTTCCTAACAGTGGTGTCTTCTGGTCCTGGGGCAACTACCAAATCTTGTACTAAGCTAACATTACAGAGGTAGTGACACCTAAATGGGGTACATACTTCTGAACCAACTCTGAAGAGACCTTCATAGAGAATGAGGTCAACATATTGTAATGCCGTCTTCTATATCTAATCGGCTCCCCACTCTTCCTTCTACTATACTCAAGAAACCATGAGTTCATAAGTAGAAGGTTTTTTTAAAATGTTTATCTTCTAAAAAATTTCCATCTCTTCCTTTCTCATTCCATAAACTTACCCGATTCTGTACATTCTTTGCTGCATCATTTAACATATAAAATAGCAAGTTGTGATGGATTCACCAATGCGAACAAAAGGCCAATCTGCGGGCCGGCTCGATAGCCCAGTGGATAGGGCAACGGCATACCACATGGGAGGCCCCAGGTTCGGTTCCCGGGGACCTCTCCTAGCGGGCAGACCGCCTTGAGAATGGCAAGCCGCCATGGGCGGGCCAGAGCCGCCATGGGCAGGGCAAAAAGCTGCCACGGACAGGGCAAAAAGCCGCCACGGGCAGGGCAGGTCGCCCGCGAATGGAGCGCAGCCAGCCACCCGCGAACTGAAGCAAGAGCCGGCTGTGAATAGAAGCAGAAGCCGCCCACAAGCGGGGAAAGCTGCGCCTGCGCAGTGACCAAGTCTCAGCACATCCCCGCAACGGGGGGGGAGGGGAGATATGTAATAAAATAAATAAATCTTAAAAAAAAAAAAGGCCAATCTGTGTAAAAACCTGAGAAACATTTATCTTCAAGGAAGAGATGGGCCATGCCTGGTACCCATATAGAGAGAAAAATAGAGGGTAGTACAATCTAAATTTTACAATTCTGTCCCTTTGGGTTCCAAAAATTTACACTTGAACAACAGAACTCAATATGATTAATATTAATTCATTATAACTCTTCTATCTTCAATACACATCCCTTAATACTAACACAAAGAAATCATCGTGGTTCTTGAAAATACGTGTTTTGAATCCTATAGGTGCTGGGTTTATTTGACCAAGTTTCAATTACCAAAGGGAGTTCTCAGACTGACTCTGTTGCAAGGCCTCGGCCTCTCAAAAGACCTACTTTGTGGAGGACAGCACTCATTAGATGGGTAATGAGATCAGACACACTGAGAGTCACACAGAGATTTCAGGGTCACTTGAAGGATACAAGAAGTGGAGGCAGTCTGCTTTGAGAGCAATGCTAATCATAGCAAGCCCAAGGACATAGCAAATACCTTTCATTTTAAGCAGAATCACAACTTATTTTTCACCCACCGCACCCTCCTTTTCACGCTGCTACTAAATCTGAGAATTTCAAACCTGCCGGGGCTGCCTTCCATAAAATAGTTATGAAGCCCACTCTTCATTGCCCCACAAATAACTGAGCTGATCCCAGATTAAATGCAAATCATTTTATCTTAGTATATGCTTCTGAACTGGTCTGGACTTGGTCTGTAGATATTCTTAAAACTCCATATGATAGGAGGCCAAAACAAGTACCATAATCCCACATGCTTAAGACACTTAGTCTCCTTCTGTTTTCTGTAAAATGACCCACACTGAGAAAATTGCTTAATATGAACAAGGTAAGCCACATTTTATAAGCCGCTAATGGGGGAGCTGCAGCAACTAATTAGCTCCAACCAGTACAAGTCAAACCGTTATTAACAAAATCTGAAAGTTAAATAGAGGTTCATTACTTCCGAAGTCATTGGCATTCCCTCCCTGGGGAGTGTTTAACTAGTAGCAATAGTTTGGGCTTTGCTTGATTAAATCTCATTATAAGAAAGGAATAAGCCCTGATGCCCAAGTCTGAAGGTACCCAGAGGTGTGCCCTGCCATCCTTTAGTTTGTGTGGAAAAGGAGAAAGTCAGAAATCTCCACAGCAGACACTTCTATTCTAAATCGGTCTGAAGCATGGTGAGAAATTCCATTCCAAGACTTTCATTTTTCCTGATGGGTTCTTTTCAGACCTCATTAAAAACTGGTCCATGTGCATCTTTCAATTACAAAAGGAGCAACCTTGCTAAATAGATTGTTTTAGTTATTTTTCTACTCTTCTAAGCACTCTGTGAGGATTCTTACAGTCAAAATGCTAGACAGTTGGCAGTATGTAAAGAAAGAAACAAGAGAGTGTGTAGAGTCAACCTTCCAAAGAGCACAAACTAAGATATGCTCATAACTTAAAAAACAAGGACAAGTCCAGCAGGCAGGGACAGCCTTGCAGCAGATTCATATCCCATCATCTGCCTTTAGCCCTCACTTACAAGACTGACTTGTCAACCCCAGCAGGAAAAGATGGGGTATTAGTGGAGAGAGCCTCTGTGTCGTTTCATAGTCACCCCCCACCTCTCTCCACCTTAACAGGCAGGAAGGTACTGGCAAAGGTCTTGGCTTCCTAGGAATGCTGTAATAAAGGACCACGACTGGATGGCTTTAAACAACAGAAATTTATTGTCCCACAGCTCTGGAGGCCCGAAGTCCAAAATCAAGGTGTTGGCGGGGCTATGCTTCGCTAATGCCTGCAGGATGCCTCTTTCCTGGCTTTTGCAGCCCTCTGCGTCAGTTGTCACATGGCATTCTTTCCTCTGAGTCTAAATTTCCACTTCGTATAAGGATGCCAGTCGCACTGGCCCATTATAACCAGCATGAGCTCATTTTAACTTCCCTAGTTCCACCTGTAATACTTCCAAGAAAAGGTCACATTCTGAGGTCCTGGGGTTAGGACTTCAATACAATTTTCAGGGACACAGTACCACATAAATAAAACTTTTTATCCACATGAAGAGTGCTGGATCTCTGCCAATTGACTGAAAGTAGGGTTTTGGCCTGGGGTTGATCACATTTTATTAGATAAATTCCAATTTAGATATTTAATTATGTAAATTAAGAACGGTGTATAGTTTGCAAGAAAAAAAAAAACAGACAAATCACAGCTCTCTGACTCTGTGTCAAGACAGTTGTGTTCTAATTCTGGCTCGTTTACCCAATACCTTGGGTGAATCACATCTGATTGCCGTAACTGTCTCCATATTCAATCCTAATTGTGTACATCCCTAACTGTGGAATAAACAAAAGTAAGCAAGTGTCTTTGCTATAGAAGTTTTCAGAATTTTAAATATTTTAAAATAAGACTTAAAATGCAATCTTCACGGAGAGTTTTCAAAAAGGGAAAAGAATACATAGTACTTCTCAAATTTTATTTGTTAACTACAAATCAGTTCTTCAAAGTACACAGAAATCCCATGGAGCACAGTTTGGGAAACGTTTGACAAACCCAGAATTTATCCATTTCGGACCAGATAATTCTTTGATGGGGCTGTAGAGTGCTCTGCAGCAACCCTGCCCTCTACCCACTAGAGGCCAGTAGCACCACAGCCCCAATTCCTAACAGTAAAATATTATCTCCAGACATTTCCAAATGTCCCCCAGGGGTAGCATTGCCTCTGGCAGAGAACCGCTGGCCGGATCCATCTCTAGGGGCCCTTCCAGCCAGCATGCTGCCTGGTTCTCTGTCATGAGAGTCAGGTAGAGTAGTCTCCAACAGCACAGAGTCTGAAGTTAAACCTACGGAGTTCAAGTTCAAAGTCTGCCGCACGCAACACGGAACTTAACACCTGGGAACTTTCGCTTCTGCATCTGCAGAGTGGTGATAATACTGATATAGTTGTTCTGAGACTTGAATTCAAATAACGTTTGAAATACAAATAGTACAATGCTTGGCGCACGGTAAAGGACTTGATAAATACAAGGTTTAATCATTCCCTCTGGAATTCGGTATCTATTAACCTTAATTCATTGAGTTTCAAATTATTTCTAAAACGCACTTGCATTTTAGAAGCAGGTTATATCCGAAATAATCTCCTTTTTTATGACTAATTTTCTTTTTTTATTTCCTTAAAGTGCTCTCATCCAACCACTCATCATACAATCTTTATTTTTTAATCTTCTACATTGGCTAAGCCCCTAATCCTGGGGCTCTGAATCACCTGGAGGAACAGAAAGTAACTTTGTGTCAAGTTGTTGGTTCTGGGGGATTTTACTGTAGCCGTCTCTAAGAAATTTCGGGAAATGGGTTCAGTGCAGGAAAACAAAACCATTCTAGGTATTTCAAGCAGAAGGATATTTAATACAAAACAAAAACAAAAACACTGAAAGGGCTAAAGAGGGAAAGTCAGAGGGCTACTGCTGAATTTTCTTTTCAAGGTAACACCTTCACAACACTGACCTAGTGTCAGGAAGTGTCCGTTTTTACTACCACCACTGCTGTCATTGCCACAAATATGTCAAGCCCGTGAATGTTGACTATCATGAAATTCACCCAAGTGCAGTCCTCGCAGTCTTGCTGTTGGAACCTGACCGTCACTTGTTCCCCTTGAGGCACAGCTGGGTAAGTTCTCGGTGTTGGGGTCTTGAGGGCTCACAGGGGTCAGACGAAGTCAGGGCTGCAGCAGCAGTATGTCCTGAGCAAGGTAGAATCATTTGCTTTGCCCTGCTGGCCTCGACCCTGGGCAAGAACCTATAGCAGTATAGACACCCATAGACTTGTGAGTTATTACTGGCAAATTTATATCTCAAGGTCATGATCTTTTCATAAACATCTCCCTACAAGACTTTCCAGATGGCATTATTCAGACATGCTTTTCTCTATACCTTCATATTCACTTTTATCTATAATTATTCACTTTAACATCTACACAATAAAGGCCATATTATTATTATTATTATTTTAACTATGTTAACTGCCTTTTTTGGAACACCTAGAGAGAGAGTGGGTAAATACTATAAGTACATTAATTCATTCAATCCTTTCAATATTGCTAAAGAGCATCGATATCTTTGATGGGTAAGGAAATGGATGAAAAACATTCAGTATCTTGTACCACATCAAACAGGAAAGTAATGGAACTCAGGGCTAATATTTAAAAGCCTTCTCTCTCTGGCAAATAAGTGAGTTCTTAAGCTCTCGGACAGACAGGATAGTGGAAATGGAGCCTCTTTTAAGTTTTTCTAAAACCTGTCATAATGTACAATACAAATCCCCTATTCCTAGGCAACCCTATATATTTCCTTTACCTTCACATGGTTCACTAGAGAATGAGATTTCTCTATTCATACAGGTTTTCGGTTTTTTAGGTGCCAAGAGACAAAAGCCTAAAAATACAATACTGACCCCCAAATCAGGATGATTTAAATCCTGTTTCCTTAAAAATATGGAAAGAAGGCCTCTTGAATTATATATCACTTTAATTTATCAGCAACTAGCAGATTAAACTAATTTAAATTCTATTTTTCCCATCTCACTGAATTTTTGCAAAACAAATACTTTACAAGGAGCTGTCTCTATGTACTCAAGCAAAAAAGAAATGATTGATTTATGATTCATCTCTGATAAGGCTACTTTTGATCAATTATTGAGCATCCCAGGCATGCCGTGGGCTCCTGAGGTCTATGTCCTCACACCAGTGTGTGATCTGGCCAATCAATGACTCTTCTGTGTTCCTCCTCTGATGAATAGCCCAGTATTTCTACAACTGATATTCATAACACATCTCAGGCTTTGGGCATATACTCTGGCTTTCTGCATTTCATGGCCAATTCACATACAGCTAACGAAATGTTCCCGCAGCTATCACTGATCTGTTGGAGAACAAATATATCAAAAAACTGTGGTTATCCTAGAGGAAAAACATGTGTAAATCACTTAAAATGTTTGTCTAGAAGCCAGTAGTTTATCACCTAAGTGATGATCCCTTTACATTTTTACTTTGCACTGAGATGAATAAAACAATTTCAGATGACACGATGACAAACTAGCATGCTCCCATATTGGAATCTTTAACCTCTCTGAGATTGTAATTCATATATATTTTACATTTGAGATTAGCATTGAGAAACCCCAAAATTTAGGACTACAATTTTATGTAAGTGGCAATATCCCTATTGCTTAACAGAGGTTATCACATTTAAAACCAAAATCAGAGATGATGAAACTTTTCCATTAATTCTGGCAGTTCGTCAGGAGGGCAGCTCCTACAGATAAGATCTCCTTTCCATAATTTCCACCTGCCGTGAACCTATGTTAGTTTTTTTTATGAGAGAGCCCATTGTAAATTTGTTTCAGTTTGGAAACCACTGTCAAGCTAAATACTTATT
>PVKH010020368.1:0-14624 GCA_004027955.1 Chaetophractus vellerosus | reverse complement strand
GTTCACAGGCGGCTCCGCTTCCGTTCATAGGCGGATCTACTCTGTTCATGGATGACTTGCCCTGCCCGTGGTGGCTTTGCCCTGCCCGTGGCGGCTTTTTTTGCCCCGCCCATGGCGGCTCTGCCCCGCCCACGGCGGCTCGCCCTTCTCAAGGCAGTTTGCCCACTTTTTGGAGAGGTCCCCAGGAACCGAACTTGGGGCCTCCCATGTGGTGAGCCAGCGCCCTATCCCCTGGGCTACAGCCAGCCTCAAAAAATCAATATTTTTTTGTGAATAAAATTCCCCAGCACTTACCATCCTCTAAAGAACATTTTCTCGATTTTGGACTATGTTCTTTAACTGTTCATCAATGAAATGATACAGAAGTACTATTCTGAGTCAGAAAATCAGAAGGGAATATAAAGACAGATCCCCCTTTCCCCAAGCTACTCAAGCATTTCTTAAAAATAAAACAAAACAAAAACTACTCCTTGAGACAGTAATATCTGCCCTCCTCACATCTCAAAGGGGGATAATGTATATAATTTATAAATGTAAAGACGTGATTTTTTTAAACCCACCAATACTTTCATGACATCTACTCAGAGACTGAAATTTGACTGTGTAAACATTTTTACTACCTAGGCAAAGGCATGAGATCTTATTTAAGAACTCTTCAATGGAATGGCAGATCTACCCAGGGGACTTTCTGTTTCAGCATTCCAGTTTTATGGTTTATTTCTGTGGCAACTTGATTAATGCCTATGAATTGAAAATGCAGTAAAACATTCCCCATTTCTTTTTCTTTTAAGATTTATTTTTATTTATTTATAAATCACCCCCCTGCTGCTTGGGCTCGCTGTGTTCATTTTAACTTTGCGTTTTTCCATGTCCGTTTATCTCCCCCTGCTGCGTCAGCTCACCGCGCAGTGGCTTGCCTGCTCGAGGAGGCCCCAGGAACCGAACCCGGGGACTCCCATGTGGTAAACCAGAGCCCTACCAATTGAGCCACAGCCAGTCCCCCCCCCCCATTTCTTTTTAAGAGTTTTAAAGGTGTGACTTTATAAGGATTATTAATTGTAAGAAATAAACAAAAATCTTAGAAAAATTGCAGTTTTCAAATTTTAAATTGAATAGTCTTCTTTTACTTCAAAATAGAAACAGTACTAGCATAATAAGTTCCTATGAGGAAGAAGGTGTGAACCAAAGATTTTTTTCTTCTAAACTTGAGAACTCTATAGACTGTCAGACAGAATTGCCTAAATCATGTGTATGACAGATACTACCAAAAGCTCAGTAGCTTAACACCACTGAAATATATATTTGAATGTAGTTAAAGATGGAAGGAAAAAAAGCTCAGTGGCTTAAAACAACAAATATGTATTTCTTGTTCGTGCTACATATACATTATAGGTTAATTGGGGGCTCTTCAGTCCACAGATTTCTCACTCTTTAATCCAGGCTGGCAGAGAAGTCACCATTTGAACCATTGCAGGAAAGAAAGTTCTAGAAGGCCTTGCTTCAACAATTAAGTGCTCACACTTCATGCTCAGATTTGGTTAAGTGGCCCCTCCCTGACACAAAAGACCAAGAGTGCAAACTTATCATGCCTGTGAAAGGGAATGGGGAAGGCATCTGTGAACCAAAAATATTTGGCAAACAGTGCTAATGACTACCACAGATCTCTGTTAAATGAGAATGCAGGATGTGTGAGAAACACTGACTTAGGAAAATCAGTGTTTTTCAATTCAGATTACCGCCCACGAGAAGTTTTGCCTTTATTATTGGTATTTTAAAAAAGATGATAAATAATCATTTGGTCAAAATGTAAACACAATTTCTAGAGTTCTTATGGAAAAAATATATATGAAGCCCCATTTCCCAGTCAGAGAAACTATAGCTTCCAGACATACCGAGAGCAGAAAGAAGACTGAGCCCAGCAGGGAGGGAACTCACTGGAACATTTGGAAAATGGAAGAAATTGACGTGTGATGGTGACTCTCCATGAGCGTAGCCAGCAGTCTAGTGCCAGGCCAGGGCTGTGGGGACTCAGAAGAGTCAAGCAGTTGGGGAGCACCAGACGGTTATGCCAGCTTGCTTGGGTCTGGTAAGGGCTGTATGAAGGAAAACAGGAGAGGGACCCAGTTCTCCTGAGACAAAGGCTTGCAGGAATATAAGGGTCAGCAGTCCCTACCTGCTGGATCTCTGGGATCACTGTCTTCAACTGGCCCCTGGTCATTGTGGAGCTTTGGAAACCTGTGAGACGCAGGCCTGGTGGCACCCTGCTTGCCCGTGGCCAACCTCATATGCCCAGGCCTGGACAGAAAAACACCTGCCCAGAATCTAGCTGGGTAAGGTTGTAGATAGTCCAGAATCCTGCAAACACCAGAATAGCCGGAAAAGATAGAGCTGGGTTGTGGGCAAGGAAAATATTCCCTTGCCAGCAAGGAGAAAGGCCATCTTTCTTTTAATTTATTGTAATATTAAAAGCCATGCTTTTATTAAAATAGTTTCTGAAGCATTCAGAAGGCTAAAAAAAAAAATAACTATAAAAATTTTGATGGGTCAAAATTCTTTTGATGGGAGAAAGTGGTTTTGATTTTTATTAGAGATGTAGCAGATGATTTAAGTCATTCACACAAGCTTTATCTCCCTCTTCAAAAGTGTCCTTCCCTAACTAGTGACTTAAAGATACTCGGTTTGAATATTCACAGAATGGAGAATTTTGTTTATCCACACAGTCTACTGTAGTTCAAGGCATTGGGCATTTTTCTCAATTTGTCATTAAGAACTCCTCTGGTTCCAGAATGATTTTTTTTTAAAGATTTATTTATTTTATTACATATCTCCCCTTCCCCCCTACTGCGGCGACATGCCGAGACTGGTCACTGCGCAGGCGCGGCTTTCCCGGCTTGTGGGGGGCTTCTGCTTCCATTCACGGCCGGCTTTCAGTTCGCGGGTGGCTGGCTGTGCTCCATTCGCGGGCAACCTGCCCTGCCTGTGGCGGCTCTTGCCCTGTCCGTGGCAGCTTTTTGCCCTGCCCACGGCGGCTCTGGCCCACCCATGGCGGCTTGCCATTCTCAAGGCGGTCTGCCCGCTAGGAGAGGTCCCCGGGAACCGAACCCGGGGCCTCCCATGTGGTATGCCGGTGCCCTATCCACTGGGCTATCGAGCCAGCCCCAGAATGATTATTGACGTTTACTAGTAACCAGTGCTACTGGGGAGTTCAAGGGGCAAGTTGAATTCAGTCCACTAACCTCACATTTTGGTGTGTTTTTCTCCCAAGTTCGGAGTCTTTAGGGTTAGAGTTTCAGAGCTGCAGGGGCATTCTCTTCTTTTCCCCTTTCTCTTTCCTTGTTTTAGCTCCACGCCCCACAAAAACAAAACAAACACAAGCCTCTCAGCTTCATTCTTAAGAAATGAAGAAATGTCCCAACACGTGACCCACAGCTGCATCGTGTTACCCTTTGCTAATATCTCGGTGGCCCTTTGGGTCCCTTGTGGGACCTCTTAGATAGATGTACTTTTGCTGTTCTAGGCAACCTGCCCAGTCAAGTGGGAATGGGGGAGGGACTCAATTATTTTATTCTATTAGCTTGAGGCCAGACTCAAGCTAATAGAATAAAATATCTTCTCTATAGAATATCTTAACAAAGGGATGGCTGGGCCTGAGGTTATCTGGACCTGCTGAGCCCAATAAAATAGCCACTAGCCACAGTGGCAATTGAGTCCTTGAAATGTGGCTAGTCTGAATTGAGATGTGCTATAAGTGTAAATTGCTCAATCGATTGCAAAGATTCCATATAGAAAAGAATATAAACTATCTCATTTATAATTTTATATTGATTACGTGTCAAAATGATAACATTTTGGATATGGTGGGTTAAATGAAAAAATTATTAATTTTGCCTGTTTCTCTTTTACCTTTTATAATGCGGCTACTAGAAAATGTAAACTTACGTGGTTCACATCGGTGGCTCATATTTTGTTTCTATTAGAGAATGCTGATCCATAAGACTGGGATTTTTAACTACTTTAATAAGCATCAAACATTCATAATTCATCATTTTAATTCATAATGATGAATTTAAAGCATTCATAATTTTAAAAAATTTTATTGTGGCAATATATATATATATATATACAATCCCAAATTTTCCATTTTAACCACTTTCAAGCATACAGTTCAGTGGTATTGATTACATTCACATTGTTGAACTTTCATCTCCACCATCCATTACCAAACTTTGCCACAAACACCAAACAGAAACTGTATACCCATTAAGCAAAACTCCCCATTCTCCCTCCCCTCAGCCCCTGGTAACTTGTAATCTACTTTCTGTTTCTATGAATTTACTTATTTTAGTCACTTCATATACGTGGAATCATACAATATTTGTCCCTTTGTTTCTGGCTTGTTTCAATCAACATGATGTCTTCAAGGTTCACCCATATTGATCATATACCAAAACTTCATTCCTTTTTACGGCTGAATAACATGCCATTGTGTTTATCTATTCTTCTGTTAAGACTCTTAGGTTGCTTCCGTCTTTCGGCAATGTGGATAATGTCACAATGGACATCAGTGTGCAAATACCTGTTCGAGTCCCTTCCCTGTTTTTCATTCTTTCGGATTGCCGGGTCATATGGCAATGCTATACAGTACCTCACTTTCTGAGGCACCACCAAACTGTTTTCTGCCTCGGTTGTACCATTTTGCAATCCTACCAGCAATGAGGGTTCTTATTTCTCCACCTCCTCTCTATCGCTTGTCCTTTTCCATTAAAAAAAAAAATGACCATCTTAGTGGGCGTGAAGTAGTGTGATCATTTTAATTTGAGTATTTCTTTACCATATGAGTTCTTGTATGGTAAATGTTTTATCTACTCTTATTTTAAAGTAAAATGAGGTTGAAAAAAAAATCCCCAAAGCTCTATGGGTAATTTGGCACCCAGAAGCTGCCCAAAGCTCTATGACGTTAGACACTTGCTGCTGGACCTTCTGGTGCTGGCTTTTGTCTGACTGATGGGGTCGTCCACTGGATTGGAAGCTGGGGGAGGATTTGGATGTAACAGCAGTGATCATTGGTGGTTTCCACCCTGCCCTGTCCAAGCCCTCTGGCTCCTGAGGCATGTCTGTGAGCCCTAGGAATAATTGAATGTTGAGAGTGATTCCTAGTCCCCCAAAGAAGTGAGCACAAAATCCTGAATTCATATTTTATGCACACACACAAATTATAGATTAGAAGCTTCTAGAGAACAGTGCCTGTAGGGAACTCTCAATGACCCACTGACGGAATAAATCACAGTGGTAGACTAAAGAGCAGATAAATCCCCCTTCTCCTTAGCATCTTCATCTTTGCTCGTGAAATATAGTAATTGATGAAAGCCCACCTAGCTGAGAACAGACCAGAGGAAATTCCCAGGTTAGCAATGCAGTTGACACTGTCTGCTTCCCCAGCCCATCATGGAAGCCGCTAGCAAGCAGTTTCTTTCCTGCTGGGGCCCGGGGAAGGTTCACCTTCTTTCCTTCTCAACCCCAGGTTCCAGGAAGAACTACTAATTGCTGAGTCAGCAGATGACATTGGACTTGCTATTCATAGACCGTGCTTTCACACACTCTACTGGGGATGTCCAGATGCAGATTCCAATTTCTAGGTCTGGGATGGGGCATGGCTGCATGTTTTACAAACACGATCCTAACAGAGATTCGGCCTGTCTGACACATGCTGATGTGTGGACTTTCCTTGGAGTGGCAGAGTTTTCTAAATGCTATTTGCTTTTGTGTGCCTACAGGCCTGGGGGAGCAATAGTGCCAAACTGGTATTCAGTACACCGGGTATATTTAAGAAAATCCAATCTGAAAATAAATTCATTCCTTTAAAAAAAAATAGTGACAGGGGCCGGCCATAGCTCAGTTGGTGGGGTGCCGGCCTCCTTGAACGGGCAGGCCGCCTTGAGAGAGCGGGCCACCGTGGGCAGGACGAAGCCACCGTAGGCGGGGCAAGCCCCCGCGGGCAGGGCAAGCTGCCCGCGAGCAGGCAGGGCCGCCGAGCGGTGGGCTGACTCAGCGGGTCGCCGCAGCAGGGTGGGGGAAACAAGCAGACACAGAAGGGCGCGGAAATGAACACAGCAGGAACAGGCAGAAAGGGGGGGATATACAATTTAAAAAAAAATAGTGACAGTTCCCTTCCCAAAAGGAGTCATATCAGAGCATCTTGAAAAAACATCTCTCTTTACATATTATAGCATGAGTTACAGTTACCTAAAGGAAAGGATGAAAGATGCCAAGTGAATTGCCACCTTAGAAGCAAAGTATCTCTGAAATGTTATTTGAAAAGTAGGCATTATTATTCTAGCAATGGAAGAATTTGTATCATTGATATAAAGACAATGGTCCCCAGAGGTTCTGAGGGGAGGGAGAGGGAAGAATAGGTGTAACATGGGGCATTTGGGGGACATTGGAATTGTTCTCCATGACATTGCAATGACGGATACAGGCCATTATACATTTTGTCAAAACCTATAAAATTGTGCGGTACAAAGTGTGAGCTATAATGTAAATTGTAGACCATGGTTAGTAGCAATGCTTCAATATGTGTTCATCAGTTGTATCAAATCTACCACACTAGTGAAAGATGTTGTTAATGGGGGAAAGTGTGGTAGGGGGAGGGGGTAGGATATATAGGAATCCCTTATATTTTCGATGTAACATTTATGTAGTCTAAAGCTTCTTTAAAAATTAAATAAAACAAAAATAAAAAGATATATTGATATAAATAGCCACCTTCTATTGAGCAGTTAAATTTTTAAAATATTCTAATGATGTGTGTTATTATCCTTGTGCTGCTATGGCTAAAACAAACTAAGCTCCATAGATCTTAAATAACTTACCCAGGAAGAAAATGTTGGAGTAAAATGCCATGTCTCTAGCCTACCCTTGGCTGATGTCCTTCTTGACCTGAAACCAGTTCCCCATGTAGGGAGCTCTGAACTCTACAACAGATGGTTGTTTATAATGTCTTTCTCTTCCTTGGCAGTTTAAATTAAAATATCAGCTTGAAAAAATGTTTGAGAGACACCAGGCAGAATTGTAAATAGAGGTGAATTAATTTAAAAAAAAAAAGAAAGAAAAAGATGAATTGTGCACTCTTTTAACATAGAGTACAATATTGTTGATGTAAACCGAGAGTCTTGGCAGAATTTAAAGACAAAGAGTGGACAGAGCAGATGGTGAGTCAGCTCAGTAAATAAATATAAGGAAACCAGCATCTGCAGTTCAACCTTAAGCAATACCTTTTTCTGTGAGTGACACACTAGGCAGTGGGCCTCCAAACAGTGCCGTTCCCTTCTTCCCTTGTTCCATATCAGAACCAGCATACCCTATAAAGATGGCATAAAATGAATGACAAAATACAATGGCCATGCTAAGGGGTGTGCAGTTTTTCTTTTTGGAGTAATGAAATTGTTCTAAAATTTTTTGTGGTGACAAATGCACAACGTTGTGATTATACTAAAAGCCACTGATTATATACTTTGGATAGAAAGTATGGTATGTGAATATATCTCTATAAAATTGTTTTATAAAAATAAATAAATGTGCAACTATAGCCAGAAATAGCAGCTGTGTACAGCAGGGGGAAGCATAGACAGATTGAGAGGTGATGATTTTTTGTTTGTTTTTTATTATTATTATTATTGAAATAATGAAAATGCACTAATAATGATTGAAGTGATAAATGCACAACTATGCAATTATACCAAATACTATTGATTATATACTTTGGATGGATTGTATGCTTTATTAATAAGTATCAATAAAATTGATTTTATATATATATATATATATATATATATATATATATATATATATATATATATATATATATATATATATATATAAGGGCCAGGTAGACACAAAGACAATATACTATATGATTCCATTTATATGATATTCTAGAAAAGGCAAAACTATAGATTAAGGATTATTGCCACGGGCCAAGGGTGGGAAGAGGGGATTAACTGCAAACAGACAAGAGAAAATTTTTTGAGGTCATAGAAATGTTCTAGATCACAACTGATACTCTATACTTCCTCAAAACTCACTAATTGTACCCTTAAAACTGATGAGTTTTATTGTATCTAAGTTACAGTCTCAGTAAAACTCATTTTTAAGAAACACGTAATAACTGGATATAGCATTCCTATTCTCTTGTATCTCATTAAGACTAGGCAAAATTTGGCAATAGAAAATAAACCCAATTTATTTTCAAAATATAGAATTAGATATTATAAAAGAATAATAGCTGCAGCCGTCACTTCACACAAGTTGCCAAGACTTTACGGGATAAATTCCATCCAAGATACTGCTTTTAGTCTCTCGAGGTCTTTGAACACCACGAAAGTGGGTCATCTTTCAGAATATCTGCGTCACTGTGGAGAACATGAGGAAATCAAAGACCAGCTGGATTTGTTCTTAAATGTGGCAAAATACTTACTTGCTTGGAAGTACTGTTAATCCTTTCATTCATTGGACAGGGAAGATTCGTTTTATAGCCTTGATTGCCTTCATCAGTACTTCACATTCTTTTGGTAGAGGATATAAATTAGGCATTAAATTTGTGCTTTGGAAAAGCAGAGATCATAATATTGCTTGGCTCTAAATCTTAAAAGGTTCACATTAGGAGTAATACCCTGTATATTTTACAGAGTGATTTGGAGTATTGGACCAATCATTTTAACTATTCAGTACAAAATTATTTTGCCTAAAATATTCAGTCTTTAAAGTAAAAGCATTGTCCTGAACTAAATTCTCCAGATAATTCTGCTTTTGGCAACAGTTAACAGAAAACCAACTTAAATGGGCTTAGACAATAGGGACATTTACTGGCTTAAGTATCTGGAATTCTAGAAACACAGCAGAGTTCAGGGTTGGCCACACCAGGTCTCACCAATGTCATCAAGGGTCTTGTCCATTTCTCTGCTCTGCTGACGGACAGCTTCATCTTAAGACTGGTTCCCTTATGAGTACGGGATGGCTTCTAAGAACAATTTATGCCCACTACTGGTCTGTAATTCCCTGATGAAAGAGAGAGAAGATTCCTTCAGGAACCTCTGACTTAAGAGCAAGGAGGAATTTTCCCAGAAGCCCATTCCCCTTGGGCTCTGATTGGGTTGTCTGCCCATTCCTCATTGGCTCTGACTGGGTTGCCTGCCCATTCCTCATTGGCTTGATGGGACCACCTTCTTATTCCTCCTTGCCTCCTATTGAGTCACCTGCTTCTTCCTAGTTGGCTCTGATTGGGTCGCCTGCCCATCACTGGAATAGAAGATGGGTTTCCCCTTAGATAATCAGGCCTCCCCTACAACTACAAGCAGTCAGCTCCACTAAGAGCATGATATATGTATGTATGTGGTTGTGTATGGAGGGGGATTCTATTAAGAAAGAGGGAATAATGCTCAGGAAATAATCAAAGAGGTACATTAGTGTCAAATTTAAATCCATTGCTTTAAAAAAAAACACGCTAGTTTTTCTTGTTGCAAAGTGATATGAGTTGAATTTTTTTTATTTTAAGATAACCAAAAAGAAAGAAAATAAAAGCCAACATAATCCCACTACCTAATGAGAGTCATTAATCAGAGGACCTACAGATTCTTTCAAACAATAGAATACTGAATAAAGTCAGTAGACTTTAGTGTTGACCTCTGTTTTATCTCCTTACTGTCTGTGTGTCTTCCTTGAGTAAGCCATTTAGCTTTCCTGTGCTTCAATTTCTTCATCTCCATAATGGGAATAATAATAGTCCCTATATAAATTTCTCCAGCACTAGCCCTCTAGTTCAAGGGCTGGTAAATTACAGCCTGCAAGCCAGATCCACCTTGCTCCCTGTTTTTGTAAATAGTTTTATTGGAACATAACTACTGTCATTCATTTGCATACTGTCCATGACTCATTTCACACTATAATGGCAAAGTTAAGTAATTCCAACAAAGACTCATTTGGCCCACAAAGCCAAAATAAATTACTGTCTGGCCCTTTATGGAAAGTTTGCCAAACCCTGGTTTAGACCATAAGACTACTAATGGCTCCTCAAAATCAGACATGACATAATTCTGTGATCACATAGTGATATGACCTGCTGGAGATCTGGGCAGCAAAAAGTGACATCTGTAGAACTAACATGAAGGCGAGAGGTGCTCTATTGTTTGATCCCTTAGAAACAATTAAGAATATGAATGAGTGAAAAACATACAAAGGTGACTGAATGTTAAAATATCTACCTGAATTGACCAGAAATCTTGAAATATGCAATGTATGATGTTCCTTCAATTCTGGGATGTTCACAGAGTCACAGCTAGAGGCAGGAAATAGGAAAACTGAAAAGGAAATTTAAAAGAACCTACAATAAATGGGTGGGAGTATTCCCTTTAGAAAAAAGAAGTGATGGTTGCTCTCTGTGTGCTTTGGTGAGCAAAGGTGTAGATGTGTAGGTGAGTTCTGTTGGGAATGCCCAGAAAGAAAAGTATAGCTTGAGATGCACACAACCAGCAGACCCAAGCATTTGAGTTGTGAACAAGGCCTGAGTGAAAAGAAAAGGCACATTGGAATATGTCAGTAATTACACTTCCATGGAGGAAAAGTGTTCTCACCTTATAGGTGACTTTAACCCTGAAATTAAAAATGCTAAAAATCTAAATGATTTTAATCAACTCTAATGTATCTAAACTTTTTAATCAAATCAAAATTTTCAAGAAGTCTTTTAATTAAAATGAGATTATCAACCAAGTATGTAATGTCCTCTTTTAAAATGTATAGAAATTACCACAAACAACAAAACCTTTTTCTGGAATAAAGAGCTTTCTCTATATTCAGTGGGCATAAGAGCTGAGGCTCTTGACCCAATTGCCTGTTTTTAAATCCTGGCTCAGTCACCTTCCAGCTGTTTAGATCTTAATGTCCTAAGCCTTATTTTTCTTATTTATAAAATTGGATGAAGAAATCTACTAAATTTATAGGGCTTTGGTGAAAATTAGATGAAACAATCCATGTAAAGTGCTTAGCCCAGAATCTAACAAATCTACCATACTCCATATATATTAACCATTTTAGCTTGGAAACCAACCATATAATAACATAGTATTGGAGGATTGTGGGAAGATGGCAAAGTAGGGAGCTCCAAGGTTCAGTCCTTCTACCAAGGCAATTATTAAACAGAGAAGAATAGTCTGACGCAGCTATTCTGAAACTCTAGAGACCAGAAGAACACAGTACAGAATCTAGGACAGAGCAGGAGGAAGAGACTCATCAACTGCAGTAGAGAACAGAGTTGTTCTTCCCATGCAGAGGCAGCTGGCACCCATCCCCCATTCTCATGGCAGGCCACCACAGGGTCCAGGGCCTTGCTGGCTCACTGATGACAGAAAGAAACATAAAAATCCTCTTCCCCAAGAACAGTGGCGAACACAGCCAAACACTGATCATGGCTTTTGATTAGCAAATTCAAATCACTGGGTCCTGGCTCCAAGCTTTGTTTCAACCCACTCCAGAAAAAGGTGACAGCAGGCATTGTTTCAAACCTGCCCATGACACAGCAGGGTCAGTGGAGATTTAACTACTTGGGGTTTCCTCAGGGCTGTGGGAGAATGAGGAGGGGACACGGTTAGCAGGAGGCTGCATTTGTTGGGCAAGCCAGGAAAACTCAGCTTGGGGAGCCATCAAAGAGGCTCTTTGTGCTCTTTCTGATCCCCTCCCCAAGGAACTTTGGAGCCAGTCAGTGCCCTCTTCATTGGTTCCTGGCCCTGTTTTGGCTGGGAAATACTAACTTGGGAAAGTCGGCTCCAGTTGACCCTCTTCCCAGAATATGCCCTCCAGGCAAAAACAGCTAGAGACAAGGGAAGAAGTGTAAAAATACAAAGAGGCAAAACAAAAACAAATAGCATAGATCAAGATTACCAGAAAAGGAACAGAGGAAAGGAAGCTTTCTCCAGGAGGTGAAACAATTGCACAAAAGGTGCAGTTTTTAAAATTGTACTGCATATCCAGTGCAAGAATCAGATGAAGAAGAGCTGAAAAAAATCATATCAGTTAAACACAGGTTATTCTATATGTCTAGAATAAGGCAGGCTAATCATCAAAGAATAGCCTTAACGAAAAGCCAATCAACAATAAAAATGAGAAAAGAAACTAACAGACCAATTTTTCTTATAGATGCAAAATCCTCAACAAAATACTGCAGATACAATCTAACAACACATTAAAAGAATTATATACCATGATCAAGTGGGTTTTATCCCAGGTATGCAAGGGTGGTTTAACATTAGAAAATCAATTAATGTAATACATGACATTAACAAAACAAGGAAGAAAACAGATGATCATATCGATTGATGCTGAAAAGACATTTGACAAAATCCAGCATCCTTTCTTGATAAAAATACTTTGAAATATAGAAATAGAAGGAAACTTCCTCAACCTGATACAGGGCACGTAAGAAAAACCCTCTGCTAATGTAGCACTCACTGGTGAAAGACTGAAAGCTTTCCCTCTAAGATCAGGAATGAGACAAGGATGCCCACTGTCTCTTATTCAACAGTGTGCTAGAAGTTCTAGCCAAGACAGTAAGGCAAGAAAAAGAAATAAAAGGCATCCAAATTGGAAAGGAAGAAGTAAAACTTTCACCATTTGCAGATGACATGATCCTATATATAGAAATCCTGAAAAATCTACAACAAAGCTACTGGAGCTAATAAACAAGTTCAGCAAAGTTGTGGGATACAAGATCAACATGCGAAAACCAGTAGTATTTCTGTACACTAGTAATGAGCAATCTGAGCAGGAAAGCAAGAAAAGTGAAGGGCCAGTTAATTCCTTTTTAAAAGATAAGACGCAGATCTTGTTCATGTCACTTACTCTCGTGTCCATTGGATGGCCACCCATAGTTGAAAGAGAGGTTAGAAAAATATAACTCCAGCTAGGCAACCATGTGCCCAACTACAGTCCAGCAGAGTCTGTTATCAGAAAAGAGGAGGAAAAAATGAGCAGAGTCTGTTATCAGGAAAGGGGGGGGGGGATGATTAGTAGAATCAGTTAACATCATCATGGAAACTACTATTGTTTCATTGACTTTAAAACACTATTGATTTCAAGACACATCACCATTTTACGTCCACTAAGAAGAAAAAACATTTAAACTGTGACACACAATACTCTCTTATTAGTTCCATTGTAAGGCACATTTCAATATAAGAAGCATTAAAATATGTGTCTTAGAATAGATGGAAATATAGTATTGGACAGACTTAGGAATACGGGATGACTCTAAGACACCTAATTTCGCCCCTGAGATGGCTCCCTTGTCTGTTTGTTCATTATTTTTGCTCATTGTTTGTGCTCATTGTCCGCTCATTGTTTTTACTTTTGCTCATTGTTTTTTGCTCATTGTCTGATTTGTTTCTTTTTTTCTTTAGGAGGCACCAGGAATCGAACCCAGGACCTCCATGTGGGAGGTGGGCCCTCAACTGCTTGAGCCACACCCACTCCCTCTAAAACATCTATTTTGCAGTCGTTGTGTGTGTTGTGACTTTCCCTATAAGAACCATAGGCATGAGGGATGTGAAGCTTTGTTGGCCCACTGCACTTAATGTTTTGAATATATAATTGACAAGGTGTTGTCAGTGTGAATTTACTATAAGTCAAATCCCTAGACTGCTGGCAAAGAGACCTTGACTCAAAGACTTGGGGAAATTTTGCTTAGATTTCGACTCAATCTGAAGCAGATCTGGAGTTGAATAAACAGACAGAGGGGAATTTGTCTTCAGTAGTCAAGGTTCTCACTTAACAGAAGTCAAAATGTAAGGCAACTTTCTAAAGAAACAGTTAGGGCCAGGGCACTTGACTTTTTGCTTCAACATTCATTGTTTAGCCATGTTTCCTTGAGAAAGCAAATCACAAGTATTTGTTGAATTGAATTGAAGAAAAGACCAACTTCTTGGGTGGCCAAATGGAGATGAGCTAAATTTTCCTGGGTCAAAAATAGGCTAGATTCCAGTAAACAAACAGGAGCAAAATAATAACTTTGGTGCTTGCTCTTGGATTTAATATACTACAATATCTTATTTCTCAAAGTTAAGTTTGAGCATATTCATTTTTAAAAACACCCGCTTAGAACCCATGTGACTTGGCCGCTTTTACTCTCAATTCCTTCCACTTGAATACATGTACACATGTATTTTACTTTAGAATACTCCTTTTTGTCCTTGTTTCCTCAGAGCAATTTAGCATGGAGTGCTGCTAATCTTATCCTAAAAGCTAATTCTCAGTGGGGCAGTAACATCTCTGGAAACTTCACCTATTCAAAAAGCTAGAGAAGCAGCCATTTCCATGCTCAGGTTTTAAGGTGTAATAGTCAGGCCAGGTCAGTTCAGTAATATCGTTTGATTCTGCAGCTTTGAATCTGGTTAATGACAAATCTGTACTATACAGATATCTCTTGCTGTATATATTTGCTACTGAAATCTGCTTTTTTTATATAGATCTCTGTTACAGACGAGGAAGTTAGTAACCCATCCTTTTTAGATCTGGTGAGAACACCCCAAATGAGGAAGTGCACCCTTATACTCATGTTTGCTTGGTAAGTCTGACTTGTG
>PVKH010020367.1:0-14600 GCA_004027955.1 Chaetophractus vellerosus | reverse complement strand
AAAAATAACCCTCATAAGCAAAAGCCTCGTGAGCTAAATTGAGGTGACAAAATGTGAAAGTCATATATTGATATTCTTCTGTTAGTAGAAGGCTAAGCCTCAAGTGAGCCTCAGTGTTAAATGCTTAACTTCCTAAATAGATTAGGAGTCCATATCACCTTCATTTCACTGCTCTGTACTGAACAGGCCTTCAACCAGGTGTTGTTTTAAGTGGTGATGACAAGGACAGTGGTGATGGCACTGGCAGTGGTGCCCCTGTGCCTTAAGGAGCACCGAGCTCCTTGCTGGTAGGAAGGAAAAAGTTTGAAAGGATAGGGGATGAGAAGCCACCTTGGAAAAGACTGACAAGTACCCTTAAAGATCTGTAAAGCTGCATTTTGATAAATTCAGTGGGTAGAATAATAATGCTGCCTTTTCAAACATACACAGAAGTCAAAATGAATAGATTGAAAAGCAGAGATTTCCCCCCCAACTGTGCAGGGATCATCAGACCATTATTGAGATGCTTATCCTTTTGCAAAATGGTTTGTCTTGAAATTATTTTTTAAGGGCATCATTTCTCTTAGAAAAATTTCATTACTAATTTGCCAATTGAATATCCCATTAGATATTGGAAGGCATTAGTGAATATAGAGTGAATATTCTGATTTAAAAAAAAACATGTGCCTCTCCTGTTGTTTGATAATAATAGGGATGAATAGCATCTACTTTAGGTTTTCAAATATAATTTACTGTGATAAGACTTTTAGACAGGGGATGGATGAACTGATGGATGACTTACATAGAGTTGAAACTCAGGTAATGATTGTAACATGTTTTGCATTAGGTTATGATAATGTGAAAAACAATCAAAGTAGTATAAAAAAAATGCCAAGAAAGTGACTTGATAATCTTTCTTTCTTGCAAATATTTAGTTCTAGCATGGGAGGTTCCCTGCCAAATAAAATACTGACCAGTCAAATTTTCAGTAAGGAGGGGATGGAGAGTGCTTGGAAAATTTTAGAACTCGACATTGAAAAACACACAGATCTCTATTAAAGAACAATGATCACAGAAGGACATGAAGGAGGCAGAGAAGTTAATTTTTTGGTTTATCCTCTCACTTATTTCTCTTATTCCTTCAACTAAAAAGACACCTCAGGTGAGTTCTTCAGTAATATATACTCCTAATAACCTTAATTTTCCTTCATTGTTTTTTCTTTATCACAACATCATTACATATTTAAGTTTTGGTAATGTGCTTTTTTGTCTGCTTTTTCCACCATTCTGTAAGCCTATGACGAAAAGAACTGCAGCTGTTTCCCTCTCCCTCTCTGTCCACACACAGGTGACTGAGGAAGGCTTAGCATAATCCTGACATATAGAAATAATCTCACATATTTTTTAACCACGGAGGGAATGTAAATAACCAGTGGACCTGAAGCTGAATCTGTGCTAACCCCAGGAGAGCTTTTCTATATCTGTGCAGAGAGCAAAAGCCATAGGGATGTAATTCACAGAGCCTGGTGAGCCCCGTGCATGGCCTGGTGAGGCTCCGTCACCACAGGCCGTTAGGGAAGAGGATCAAGTCAACACCTGACAAGACCTGCTCTCTGAAATGAGACCAAAGAGAGAAGAAATTAGTTTAACTAGAGGCTGCCCATTAGAGCAATTACATGGCCCAGGGCACCGTATTCAAAATGTGTTCCTATCTCAGGTATACTTCAGACTTTATTCCAGAAGATCCAGTCTGGTGGAGAACTCATAGAAGTTTAAATGGAGTACTTGATCACAAGGAGAGCTGGAAAGGTTGAATATGGTCTAGGACCTTCATATCCCAACTAGGCTTCAGGACAAGGCTCCAGCAGTAGAACAAACAAATAAACCAGGTAGAATGTAAAAGAGAGTCCTTGGCAGGTGTTGAGGGTCCACAGTGGAAAAACACTGTGTAGGGGAATATGAGTTGGGAGAAAGCTAATATTAATTGGACCCTGCTCTTTATGCTTTTCATATGAGAATGTAAGATATAGGTGGGAAAAGGAAGTGTGAGCACTGAACTCCTTCCTGTCTCACTGAATGCTTGAGCCTGCATGGCAAGGTCCTCTTTAACATAGAAAGGCTTACTCCATACCCTGACTTCTGCAGGCCTAGAGAACATTCCATTCCAATCTTGACACCGTGGGAGTAACATAAGAAACTGTTGCATATAGCTCTACCTTTTGCCAATGTGGCAACTGCTAGCTCAGAAATGGGGCTAGTCATTTCCTTTCTCCTGCAAATAGCATGTATGGGGAGTGAGAAGGACAGAGTGCTCTTTCCCATTCTTGAATCAGAATCCACTTGACTGTGGAACTTCAGGAAGCATAATGACTGGAAATGTTAGATATTGAAATGCTCTTCCATAAAACAACTACCACCACATTAATTTCAAATGCTATCAGCGATGAATAGGCTATTAATTCAACCCCAATATTGACATAGTAACTTTAGGGCATGGTCTGGGTATCTCATCTCCTTTCTAATATGGTTTCAATGGAAACAAGAATTCTGTGTTCCAAACATCTGTCTTCAAAAGACTCATGCAAAATTATCTGTGTTTATGTCAATGTCGCCCTTATTAACATTAATTTCTGGCTTTAATTAGGTTTAATAGAGTAGACCTCAAAAAAGATTATTAAAAATAAACAACTGAAACAAACAAACAAAAACTTCACCTGCCTCACATTTGGGTTTTCCAAGGGTCTCTACAGACTTTGTAGACCTCTGAATAAAAGTGAAAATCCATGGACACATACACTTACATAATCACTCCCACATACACTTACCTTTAGAGACAGTGAAATAGCCTTACCTCTCCTACTCCTAAGGACAAGAGACTAAAGGAGTGGGGAAAGCAAGAAGTCAACTCTGAGGTCTTTTCTTCAGCCCTATGACAGCATAAAGATAAGCCTCTTGTACATTGAAATGTACTCTATCCCCCAGGGAATGGGAACCCCAAACTTGAGAGTATAATATACATCTTTGCTAAGCATATGTTCTTTGGAAAAGTGCTTAACATTTCCATGCTGCCTCTGACCTTCTTCAAATTAATCTTGTAATACCCATTTTGAAAGAGTGATAGGGAGCTTTTGACGTGGGTAACTAGGACTTTGAGATCCTCAGATGAAAGAAGACTCAGATGTATGAAAGCATTATCCTTGTTGGATGTGCATTTTCTCCTATGGTCTAACTGAGGGGAGGGATTAGGGGAGATTAATTGTGCATATGATCTGTCTAATTGGTTAAGGAGAGTGCAGAATGCTCATGACCTTCAGAAATACCAAATAAAACAGCATGTGCCAATGCAATTTCCTGAATTTAGTTTATTGTTCTCGCAGAAGTAAAGCTAAGGGAGAGACAAAAGTAGTTGGGTTTTGAGACAATACAACTGAAAAGGAGCATAAAGTTAAGCTTGTCAAGCTTAGCAACATGCACACATATAATGTGAGTAAATATAGTAAATTTCTTGGGCCTTAAGACAAGGTTTTTAACATCTCATTTTTCTTTTTATGTTAGTGTGCTTTGTGGTGTGAAGAAACATAATAGTTCTGATTTCACTCACTAAGAAAATGGATTTAAGAAGAGAAGCCACTTTCTTTAATCTCCCCCAATCTTCTGCATTCCTGTTATGTACAAGATTCAATAATAGGTGCTCAGTTCTCCCAGGCTATTGAGAGAGAAGTGTTAGACAAATAGAAAGAACCTTCCTTGGTAGGGAAAGCCATCATTATTGTTACAAAGGTCAATAAAGTTAAAAATTGTTCATCACAAGACTTTAAATTGCATCCAGAGTCCTGCCTTTCAGCTCCACAAGCTGTTTTTTAAGTCCACCAACCAATCCTAAGGAAGAGAGTAATGTGCTTTCTTTGGCTTGATGAATATTGCAAATGTAATTGCTTTTACTCTCCCATCTAATAACCTCATTGTCCTTTAACTTTTAATCATGCTTACGTAACCATTCACACACATGGTTTTAAATTAGTTTATATTAGGCCAATGCTAGTGCAATGGGACACTAGCATGGAGACATGAGAGGGGGCCTTTTCTTTTACTTCCTGTACATGTGCTAACTCACACACAATGCAGCACTTTATCTGGCTTCTCTGTTTCTTTCTCCTTAAATGCCTTAGGCTTTTGAAACGCAAATGTCATCACTGTCTTTGCTTAATAAAGCTATGAGCCTTTTTTGTTTTGTTTTGTTTTACTATCATTAGAACATTTTTCCCTTGAAAGTAATGTCCAATGTAAAATGGCATTATACTAAACTGTCTTGTTTATTCCAGGTTTTCTCTTACTGCAGCTTGCCTTAAAATTCTTTGGTATGATTTTGTGATAATCAGGGTAGGCTAAACAATGGCTATATTAGAAACCATGCATGTGTCCCCAGACCTAGTTTTTCTCCCTAGGTCTGGTTTTTAGAATGCTGGTGATAAACCAAGCCTGATTTATTATATGACCATCCTGTATGGGAAATAACTGTAATTCTAGGTATCTTTGGTCAACCTTAAGAGATATAGCAGGGGGGCAGATGTGGCTCAAATGGTTGGGCATCCATCTCCCATATGGAGGGACCTGGGTTCTATCCCTGGGACCTCCTGGTAAAAATAAAAAAATAGAAAAAGATAGAAGTCACGCAGACCATCAGGCTCCACGCACGGGTGCGCTGTCAGGCCCCGCCGAGCCACACAGCCAGATGATGATATAACAGGAGAGTGATACAAGGGAGAGCCAAGACAAGATGTGCTGAAAAACCAGGAACTAAGGTGACAGAGGCAGTAGGACACCTCTCTCCCACATTGGAGTTTCCGAGGACTGAATCCTGGTGAAGATAGGAGGAGAAGGATGAGAAGAGAGGACAGGGAACAGACACAGAGAACTGCCCAGTGAATGGACACATAAACAGCAAAAACAGGGGTCTAAAAATGGATAGAAGTAAATAAATAAATAAATCTTTAAAAAAAATTCTTTGGTAAAAATATGTGAGAAAGCATGTAAGGATATGACTAGAGGTAGGTAGGTCTAGTTCCCATTTACTTTTCCTATCAGGTCCTGTAGTGACATTTTAACCATTGCACTCTCATTGATTTGCCTTATCGAAATAAGGCAGCAATGCACATCCACATTCCATGTGTGAGTGCCACACTGCACAGGCCACTTATATCATTTGCTGTTACAGAAAAATGAAGGAACATTGGGTTTTCATATATAGTGACATAATTAATGTATGGAATTATTGGCAAATATTGCAAATTTAATGGATGACTTGTTGTCTCTCAGGACATGCATGTCTGAGATTCTTGCATGACAAGATTGTTACTGCTAATCTCTGTCATTTTAAGTAATAATTTACTTGTCCTTTATATTGTGACCATATGTGAATAGCCATATCATAAAGGACATGTATTCCGAGATGTAATTTGATCTTCCATTGTATGCATAAACTATATCCATATAGTCTATCTGATTTAGAAACCTGTGCATAGAGCTTTAGAGTTACAGAAGACTTTATATATTATACATGACACTTCCAGTATGTAAGAAAGCGGGAAGTCCCATTTTATACATAAATTCTCAGTTAATTACATAACCAATAAGACACAGAAGCTGAACTTATACCATGTCTTCAGATGCAAATGCTCTTGCTACTATCATATGCTATTTCTCAACTGTGGGGCTAAGGGTGCACTGCAATTTGCTGAAGAAATTCAAAGTACATAGCAACAATCTCCTAGCATCTTTGAATTCTTCAAATTGTTATTGTTTAAAGGAGTTAGGAACTGTCACTAATCCTGGAACTAAGGGAAGCAGAGAGCAAATCCTTCAACTCCCATTAATTACGATTTTTTAGAGTACCTAGACATGTGTTGAAGGTTTAAAGACATAATAACAATTGGAGCATGGTCATATGCATTCACCCATAAATTAAATATGGGAGTCATTATCTCAATTATGATTTTAACTAGATTATAAAATTGGTATACTGACTCTATGGAGGTGATGTGAGGATTAACACAGCTAATGCATATCAAACTCTATTACATTCCTTGATTTATAGCAATCACTGAATGCATGCTACATTTCATCATCATCATTTTATTTGAGGATTTCCAAATTTTAATATATGAGGATTTAGACATCAGACATTATTTTTAAAGCTTAAAGTGTATAAGAAATATATTTTGGAATAAAATAAATAGTGGCATCCTATTATTGAGGAGGTTCAAAAATGCAGAAATCAGGATCAGAGAGAATAAAAACATAAAGAATAAAAGTGAGGTAATAAGGCCCAGCAGTTAGTACACAGGGTAGAACTTGTTTTGATATATGGATTGTATTCAAATTGTCCAACCAAGAAATGTCCCTGTTGAGTGTTAATTCTTTTATCAGCATAAAGGCAGAGTGGGGGCCTTGGCAATGAAGAATTCTAACTGTGTCTTCCCCAGTCTGGACATCTTAACAAAGCTCGTTTCCAATAGGGACAGACAAGATTTCTACTACAGCTACTTGTTACAGCATCTCTTTCACCCAAACATACACACCAAGAAAGCAGAGATGAAGTAGCTTCTTCCTCCAGGTTGGCCTTATGCTTAGGCACCATAGTGGTTTTCTGTTTAGTGTGAGGTGAATGTTGTAGTCATGGCCTCCTAACCTGGAAATATCTTCTCCACTCTAAGCCCGTAGTCCCACTATTAATATTTTATTGATTTGTGTTAAATTTTACCTTCTTGTAACTATCTTCATTAGAATGCAAATTATACTGGAGCATTAAATCAGTGTGAATATGTTTATCAGATAAATTTCTTTCTATGAGAGACAGCAAGCAGAAAGGGGGTGATTGGTCCCTAGGATAGGAGGAAGACAATAAATTGGGGGTAAAATGTTTAAAAGGAAAGTGTATTTGACCTTGACGCCAGACCAAAGGTAATTAAAAAGATGGCACAGTCTTCCTAGGCAATTGCATCTGCTGCACAGTTTTTGTTTTTTTACGCCTCTGGGCACCATGGCTTTATTTCATTCCCTAATGCTATAGATCCATTTCAGAGTCCAATGAATAAATGTCACACTCTTTGCTTTCTGGTTATGGAACTGACTCCAGTGCCCACTGAAGATACAACAATCAGTTAGCTTCCAGCATTTATAGGAATGAAGTATGTATTAATGAATATTAAATAATAAGATATATTGGCAACTACTGAGTTGTTTTGATTCATGAAAGCTATAATATTTATATATGTACATGTATATGTTTATATTTAGGGTACATGAGTCAGAATGCATGAGAGCATTTATAATTTATCTCGATTCTTAATATTTATTAAGTATAACACTAATAAATTTTAGTGTATATACTTGTAAATTTTTAATATACGTTTGTAGAGAGGGGAGTGAAGTGAGTAAATATTAGAAATAAAGAAAAGCACAATGATAAATGCAACTCTTTCTACACACTAGTTAAAGTTTGTTTTCTGAATATAACAACCTTGAAGTGTCAAAGTAGTTTGTCAGCTCTTTTGCCTTTCCATTTCTGGTCCTTTTTTCCTGTTGGAGTCACTGCAGAAGCTGTGATTCTGCCTTCAGAGAAGCAAAGGCTGAAGGGTGAATTAACCCAGGCCTTGAAATTATCCGAGCAGCTTTCTAGGTTTTAAAGTTTAGTTCTTGTAAAAAGGGAGAGGGAGAAGGCAAAGCATCAGAGTGATAGAGCAAGTGTCCCATTTCTGCATCTTTTTCCTTCTCCTCTTCATTCCCCTTCCACTTGCTTCCAGTGAGCCCAAGTCTTACAGTGAGTCCAAAGAAGTTACGGCCACTGTGGGATACGTGACAGAGAGAAGGACCCAAAGGCATTCACGTTCTAGGCAGAGACACAAATAAGAAGTTGGATAGATTTTTAATCCAAATGAGTGTGTGGGTATCTGTCAGGAGGAAGAGATCCCTCTCAAGAAAGGGAATAACTAAAAGGCTGAGAAATAGAGGTGCAGTATTGAGGCACCCACATGACAAAGGAGTGGTGCTTTCCACCCTTGTAGTGTAAATGGATCTGTAAAGTCAGATCCCATAGCTCACACTTACTGTGCCTAATAGCAGCTGGAGTAAGTGTTTTAAAAAAATGCAGCCTTAGCCCTCACTCCCAGAAATTAGATACATTTGGTCTTCAGTGAAGTCCAGAGAGATAGCTGCTTTCTGGATTATTCTGCAGGCAATCCACTGGTGGCTTTGAGGTGCACTTTCATGAAAGGCAGCAACTCTGTCTTATTTTCCTCTGTTTCCTTAGGAGAGAATCCAAGACATTGGTGGTGAATAAAGGACATGTTGAATGATTAGTAACATAATGTTTTGATCACTTATTATGCGCCAGGTTCTTTGCAAAGCCCTTTGTTCACATGATGTCATATCATCCTCCCAGAACAAATATCACTACCGTGTTTTCCACTCTTCTTGTTAGAGATGAGAAAACAGGTGTTTAGGGAGGGTAAGTGAGAATGTGATCTCAGACATGGTATTCTCAGAGCTGTTTTTGGTTTTTGGAGTGGGTGGAGAGCTGAATGAATAGATATCATAGCTTGAAACAAAGATCTAATTAAAAAATAAATAAAGAGAAAATTAAACAATCTGGGGTTTTGGATTTTCAGATCTGAAAACTATGCAGGTATATGGAATATAGTTATCTATAGCTATTTATATTTAAACTTTGTACTACATATAGGTACACATATTTATATCATTCATAAGTTTAGCAGTATATATTCACTCACTCATTTATTGTGTATGTACTATGTGCCAGCCACTTTACTAAGCATGGGGCATAGAACAGTTAACATTCAGACAAGATACTTTACTGTTAGTGACTGTAATGACAATGAAAACAAACAAAGCATAAACAATGTTTTCCACGCCATTCTAGGTGGAAAAACACTTTCCATGCATTGTTGCCTATAAGTCTTGTGGCAGCTAGATAGGGAGAGCATCATCATCCCCATTTTACAAGTAAGAAAACTGAGACTCAGAAACATTAAGTAACTTGACCAAGGAAACCTGTAAGTTATACAAGTCTTTAATATTAAAAATTTAAGAACATTTATCTTGATTATTATCACCATGCCACTCACTGTATAGCAATAGCTCTTGATCAGGAGGAAAGAAACATAGGAAGAAGAGTAAACCACACTTAATTGATCCATTGATCTTTCTAAACTAATTTGCTAAACTCCTTTTTATAGTTTTGCTTTGAATGATTAATTAACTGATATCAGATTCTTTGCCCCCTAAATGATTACATTCTGTAGGACTACTGATGAAGGATGAGCCTTTGATGGATATTTAAGATGCCCGAATTATGCAACCATTTGTAAATTTTCAGATCTGATCTCATAGTATAGGATGAAGCATAATTTGAGAAAGGGCATAATTTTTGTAAGCAAAGGCATGCTTTCAACTGCTAATGTATTCTTAAAAAATCAAAGATTATCTCTTGTTTTTATAAATACTGGCCAGAAAGCACGTGTATACACACACACACACACACACACACGACTTTTCACATGTGCACACACTTAAATACACACCACCTTGAAATGCACAGAGCCCATAGTTCTTATAACTCTCATAGATACTACCTTCTCACTTGACTCACTGACTGGAATGCCCTGGAAGGTGACAAAAAAGGTGATATGAAGCTATGCTCTATTTGAACATATGGCTTGGCATTGCTTACAGTGACCTTGTGTTGGCTCTTAACCACCTTGGCCTGGCCAGTCAGCCAGCCCTTCTTGACTTCCCAGTGGTCATCAGGGCCCAGTGCCTCCTTAATGATAACCCTGTCTCTTTCCTGGCACGTTAATGGCCTCACCTCAGGAGACAGCTTCACATCTTGGCTGAAACACAAACTCCCTTAGCTTAAAAGATTAATCAGAAGCCTGAAGCTAATAATAGACTGTCCATCCTACTCCCATTTTAGTGCCTGACAACTACAACTGGTTGATAAGCATTATTATTGAGTCATAGACCTGGAATCATCCTGAAAAGGTCATTTAGTCAATCCCCCTCCTCCTAGAATGGTTGCTTAGAAGCCATTCCAATAACTGACCATTCACTTACATTTGATTTTAAAATGCGTTTATGCCCTGGCTAACCACCTCTGCTTTCATTTTGCCAGAAGTCAAAGGAGGCAGCAGAAATACAGTCATAGAACTATAAATGATAGTGCTACCTAGGTGTTTCTTTCCTTCATTATAGGCTTTGGAATATATAAATTGCCATCTATTGGCCCTGACTGTAGAAAGCATATGGGTAAATACCACTCCCCTGGGAATAGAATCATGGCCTTTGAGAGTGGGAAGGGAGATTTTATCCAAATATCTTCCCCTCAATTTATGCATGAACATAGAAAGATACAAAGAGATGCATAGTCTCACAGGGATTTTTAACGTATAATTCTGGGATTTCACAGGAAAAATCTACATATGAGAATAAATATAGATTCAAAAGTGAAGACTTCTTAATTGTGAATGCAAACAAAAACAAACAACAAAACAAGTTGACATATGATGTCTTATATATCTACCCTAGAAGCAATGATAGACGATCAATGATTCTCCATGTATGTAATAAAATATTGGTCTGTCATCCTCCATGGGCATGTATATAGGTTTTTTACATCCTCATATGAAGGGTGAAAGCAATGGTTGGGTGGGGAATCCTTTCTATTCTCTTTAATTATAACACTAGGAAGGCAACAAGGAAGCATTAGTCAGGACTGAAAATAAAAATAGTTTCTAGTTACAAATATCCATCCTCTTTCTCAACTATTCTCATTTAGGGAAGAGTGAATTATTCCAGGACAGAATTCTTTAATTCATTGAAAATATATCATTTCCTTTGGCTTTTGAGCAGCAACAAAATGCCAGGATTTAACACATCTATCTACCACTTGCTAGCTCTGTAACAATAGAGGGCAGGACATGAAACCTGTCTAACCTCAGCCCTATGATTTATTAAAACCAATTAACTCCTTATCTCCACAGATGGTTTTATTTATAAAATGAAATATCTCAGAGCACTTCATTTACTTTGAAGCATGAAAATTTTTGTGCTTTAATATTCTTATTATATTTGAAATAATATTTTAGAAGGGGTAAATATTAGTCATAGTGTGAACTCTGAGAGTTTGTCTTTTTTCCAGGCTCACTCATTTCACTAGCTCCATCTATTCATATATGCCCCACGTTATCCATCCCAGAAGTGGGATTAGCTATAGAACCATAGATTCATGCTTCCTCGGGCATGGCAGGGTTAAAGTATTACTCACATTTTATTCCACACACACTTATGACAGATGTTTCACCAAGAAAGGAAGAAATAAAGAGTCTGATAAAGTTTCAGAGGAGAGGCCAGAGTGCATACTGTGCCTTGAACACTGGAGATATTAGAACCGGGGGAAATCCCATTTTTAGGATATTGTCTGATTCTTCTCTGTATGTCTCACCTCCATATCAGATCTTGAAAATGATATTACGGGACCTACAACTGAGCCAATAAAAATATTATTATGGCACTGGCATCTCAGAGCCCATAGGAGCCATCATTTAGAAAATAGGAACTCAAAATTGCCCTTTTTAATCTAGATTTCTCCCAGAAAATATTACCTAAGACCAAAACAAATCCTGTTTTACCTACAGCCATGGTAATGATCTTCTAAGGAAAGATAAGATTTGGATGCATTTTGGCATACCGGCAATATCATGGGTTAGGGTTCCCCAGAAACAGAGGATTAGCGCACAAATCATTTCTGAAGAGCTTGGGAGGAACTGGGCGGGGAATGGGAAGAAGCCAGCCTCAGCCTTAAGAGTGTTGGGGAGCTGGGGAGTAGAAGCCAGGCCTCAGCCCGTGCCCTGAACGAAAGCAGGGAGCTGAGTGCCTTGGGGGCACTTCCAGCCGCTGGAAAGCAGCTCCCTCACACCAGTCCTGTCCCAGGTGTGGGCCATGGGAAAACAGTACTTGTGAGGGCCTCACAGAAACGGGAGACTTCATCCGAGGGGACCTGGGCAGCATAACAACGGCTATTACTGTGTGTAATTCTTTAGAAGATATCCCTAACCCATTTCTTGCTGAAAGACAAGTGACGATTAGAGAGCATTACAAGGCAGCCAATGAGACCTCTATCCAGAATTTCTATAGGCATTGGACTCCTTCTACTAATTCTACTCATTTCTCTTTGTTTTCATTTCACTTTTATTAATTACCATGCTACTAGATAATAGTAAATAAAATACATGTGTACAGTTTTTAAATAAACCAATCTCTTGTGCACCCACGACTCAGATTAAGAGATCCAGTGTTACTAATACCTTAGATGCTGCCCTGTGCCCTTCTCTGATCACAACCTGCTCCCTTCCCAGGAGAGAAGATGCTATTCTGACTTTTTTTCTTCATGGGTCTCTTGTTTTCCTTCATGTTTTCCTTCATGTTTTCATCTCTATTTATATCCCTAAATGATACAATGTTTTGTTTGGTCTTGGTTTAAATTTGATATTTTAATTACACAATGTATCTTTTCCCAGAACATGCTTCTTTGTTTTTAGATTCACCTCTATTGATAGCTGTAAATGTATTCTATTCTGCAGTTGATGGGTACAAGCGATTTTCCAGCTTTTGCCATTACCAACAATGCTGCTCTGAACATCTCTGCGTCTGTGTCTGGAAGCACCCCCGCAAGAAAACATTTAGAGAAACGCCTGGGTGTGCACAAGCGGCCCCAGCCATCTACTTCATTGCTCATATTGGTATGATCGGACATTCTCCTTTAAGCCACTCTGGTAGGCTTAAATCTGCATATTATTTTATTATATGTGTATTGGCCCTTTGGGTTTCCTCCTCTCTGAAGCGCCTGTTCAAGTCTGTTGCCAATATTTCTATTTAAAAAAAAATATTCCTTAGGAGTTCTTTGTGTATTCGAATAGCGGTACATACATGTGGTAGCTAGGTGTTGCAAATATCTTCTCCCAGTTGGAGACTTGCTTGTTTCCCCTCTTTATGGTATTTTGATGTTTTAAAATGAAAGGTTCTTTTTATTTTAATGGAACTAAATTTATATTTTCCTTGAGGGTCATGTTTTTGTGGTCATTTTGAAAATCTGCTTTCTTTCTTCCTTGAGCTCATAGAAGTATTAGTCTGTTTTGTCTGCTAAGAATTTTATGATTTTGTCATATTTTTCAAATAACCTGGAAATATTTTTTGTTAACTGAGTCGTCATTTCTTTAAGTGAATTGGCTGTTTGTGCACTTAAATTATATCATACACCAAGATCTTCATTCCCCCGAACCCCACAACCCAAAGCTGTGTTTTAAAATATCTTATCCTTCCAGGATAATGAATTGTGCCTCTGTTATCTCTACTCCAAGCCAGTTTCTGTACTTAAAGTGCCAATGTTTGTCTGCAGTTTGTGTATTTAGCAAGTTAGGCAGTTGGTTAATTATTCTCTCCTTTATCCAGAGAGCATTTATGGAAGCTTTTCTCTAGATGTATTCTTGCTTAAAAAGCAAAATGAGATTCCTATAAGGTGAAGAATTAGAAGTGTGAAATCTAATATATATCTTTATAGAAATGAATGACTTTCAGATGCCATTTTGACTTTTCTTTTTCTGACAGACACACACACACACACACACACACACACCACCAAATGGAGAGGAGAGTCCATTTTTATGCCAAATACATTTCTATGGGTCAGGAGAATGAAGGCAAAGGCAATATAGTTGAAAATGATATTCTTCCTTCCATTCTGATCTTATATTCAGGAATTATTATACAGATTAACTCACACACTATTGTTTATCTTTGGATACTGGTAGAATTGAGATAATGAATAGTTTCCAGTTGAAATTATTCTTTTTGATATTAGTGGATCCCAAAGCATTAATGAATCATGTAGATGAAGAGAAAAGCATTGCATTCATTTTTAGGCACTGGAAAAAATACAAATCTTTGTTCCCCAAAGCATGGAATGAATGAAAATGAATGAGTAAATGAATGAAATAGCTATGTAAAAGTGGGCCAGTTATTTTATGCACTAAACCAAAAAAAAAAAAATCTTGGAGCAAAGATGTGCTACTTGTTACAAATGTTAGTACTACTAAATATTCAAGTAAAAGAGCTTTGCTTTTCAGAATTCGTTTTTATGGATCTTTATCAATTTAGGTCTCATTTTAAAAATAATAATTTATAGTGGGACTTTGGGTTTTGACTTTGAAGTTTCACTTGACCTTGGAGAAGAGAAATAAAATATTCCACAGGAGAATGAAAAAGGGAACATCTTATACAAGCACCTCCTCATTCCTTTTTGTTTCTTTAGATTCCAGAGTATGGAAATGCTTATCATTATTATTATTACTTGTTTCATCTACTGTATGTTTATCAAAGTAAGTTTCTCTGTCACAGCTGGAACAATCAAGATTTCTTTTGTTGCTTATAATAAATAAATACTCAATTGTGAGAATGTCCTCAGGGAAAGTTCATTAAAAAAGAAATGAAAATGCTGAGAAATAAATGGTTATTGTGATTGCACTTGTTTTGATATAATATGCAAAAAT
>PVKH010020366.1:0-14604 GCA_004027955.1 Chaetophractus vellerosus | reverse complement strand
CTCTACCCTGCCACTTACTGTCATTTTAAATCTTTTTTAGCTCCTCCTGAGGATCTCTACCATATTGGGTCTTCCCATCCAAGCATATAACATAGCTCTGTTTAATCAGGCTTTTTATCTGTTCTTTGACAGAGTTTTATAATTTTCTTCATATAGGTCTTGGATAGTTCTCATTAAAAGAACTTTTGAGTGTTTATTGCTATTGTGAATAGGATTCTTTTGCTATGTATAGGAAAGCAACTGATTCTTTGCCTATTTATTTTCTTTGGCCACCTTGCTAAACTTAGATTTTTGTTTAAAACATATTTATCAAAGTGATACCTGTATTTGATTTAAAAAAGGCAAACAGGGAACCAGGTATGGCTCAATTGGTAGGGCTCTGGTTTACCACATGGGAGGCCCTGGGTTCGGTTCCGGGGCCTCCTAGAGAAGGCAAACCGCTGCGAGCAGGCAAACCGCTGCGTGGTGAGCTGACTCAGCGGGATACCACAGCTGGGGGAGACAAGCAGACACAGAAAAAAAATGCAAAAGCAAATGAACACAGCAAGCACAAGCAGCAAGGGGGGGAGATATAAATAAATAAAAACAAATCTTTGTTTTGTTTTAAACAAAAAAAGCCTGACAACTTCTAGAACAAACAGCAGGTCTCCAGCCTAGTCCTCCTCTTCAGAGGCAGCTACTGTTAAACATTCTCCCATAATTTTCCAATTTCTTCTCTTGAAAAGTTCTACGTAGGTAATCAATCTACAAATGATAATTTGGTCATTCCTCTTCCATTATTTCGTATTTCTTTTTCTTGCCCAATGTCTTGGACCCCCAGAAGAGGGCTGAGTGATACTGTCGATACCTGGCCTCCTGGCTGATTCCTGACTTTAATGGAAAATTGTTAGTGCTTCACTGTTAACTGTGATGATCACTTACAGCTCTTGATGGATAATCCTCACCAAGTTAACATTTCTATTCTTAGCTTATTAAGAGTATATTTTCTTCTTTTAATCATTAGTGGATTTGGATTTTATCAAAACCAATTTGGGCATGTTGTCTTCCCCTTTAACCCAAATTTTTAAATTTTAATATTAAATTATTATTAGAATAAATTTTACTTGATCTTGGTGTATGTAGTATTGTTTAGTACACTACTGGATTCTATTTGCTAGTATTTTATTTTGGATTTTCGGCTCTATAGTATTAGTGCAACTAAGCTATATTTTCTTTTTTTTTTAATTTATTTTTATTTATTTATATATCCCCTCATTGCTGCTTGTGCTCACTGTGTTCATTTTTTGCTTTGCGTTTTTCCATGTCTGCTTATCTCCCCCTGCGGCATCAGCTCACTGTGCGGCGGCTTGCCTTCCCCAGGAGGCCCCAGGAACCGAACCTGGGACCTCCCATGTGGTAAACCAGAGCCCTACCAATTGAGCCACAGCCGGTTCCCTACTTTCTTTTCTTGATGCTACCTTTGTCAGGTTTTAGAACTGGGGTTATTTTAGCTGCTCATAATATGCATACTTTTCATTAAAGAACTTCAAATCCCCAGCGGTCTTTCTCACCAACACCTTTTCTATTTAAATGAAAATGAAGCTTAACAATAAAATTCCAAAAAGCACGCAGGTACTCCTTGCCAAGTAGACTTAAAAAGCGAGACTTATCAGGTAACCATACATCTCCATCTCCAGTTAATAAAGAAATGGGCACAAATCAACTAAAAATTCAACTCACTGTGGATGTCCAAGAAAATTAGTGTCTTGAATTGATAGTAGCTTTAAACAAATGAGAATGAAAAGTTACTGAACACTATCATCTACTTTTTAAAGCTGACACTAAGATATTTAGCAAAATTAAATATCTAAGAATGGAAAAGAAAGCCAGTTGAGAATACAGAAAGTGTGGTTCCAATCAAACCTTTAAACCCCTAAGGATGCAGGTCTGGCCACTTGAAGCCAATACAGTCACATCAGATTTCAGTGAGTCTGTGTCAAGAAAAATACTACATTGGAGGTAAGGCACATGTGTGTGTGGTTATACTTTTATTTTAGTACTAATCAACCACAAAAGCTGTGTCATATGCCCTCCTCCTGTACAGTCTCAAGGAAGGATCTTGGTATTAAAACTGCAATTCTAAGGAAGACATGAGAATCGTGTATAACCAATCAGGATGGGGGGACACAATGCAGGAAAGAAAGAAGCCTGAACAAACCAGTGTCTATGGGTCTGAATTTACTGGGTTTTGTTAAACATTAGGAAATAGTGTTCCAATATATATCCATGTGTTTATATCGAAAAACAGTATTTTTTTTTTTACTAATGTTAGTATTACCATTCTTCTCTCTAGAGAGTCTCAAACTGATTTCCTCTGTAAAAGACTGTTTTGTGATTAAATTAGCATATCTTAGCATGCCTTGGATATAGAGAGAAATAGAATCTGGTATCAAGCATATTGTGATCTTTTCTTAATACCACATTGGCCAAACCAAGATTGATTGATTGATTGATTGATTGACTGACTAGGGGAACTTAAAGCAGACATGGCATCCTTAAATTTCTTATGTACTGCTCTTCAAAGGAGACAGTCAACACTGGTTATGTAGGCAGAGAACAAACTAAAAGTATCCACAAAATGCTCTCATAGACAGAGTTGCTTTGCTCTCATGTCCTGGCAATAGTCCAGCATCTCTTTGGCAGTCATCACCTTAGAGATTTCCAAAAACTACCTGAGCAACAGAGCAGAACCAAGAAGATCTCTGTCCGCTGCTGCTTTTTCAACAAGCTCAATGCCTCATAGTGCATATATCATGTGACAAAGAAGCCTGTCCCTTCCCCAAAAGGAAGTTTTGTTTCTACTAATAAAATGTGATTCCAGAGCAGCACTGTCCAATAGAACCTCTACAGTAATGGAATTGTTCTGTATCTGTACTGTTTCAGGTACTGGGTACCTGAAATGTAGCTGGTGCAACTGAGGAACTGAATTTTAAGTTTTAATGTAATCAGATCTTCATAGCTACATGTGACTAGTGGTTACTGTGTTGGGCAGTGCAGTTCTGGACCTTCAGAATCTCTTGCATGTTATTTTCTTAAACTATACTCATACATATAGAAAGAGAGAGAGAAAACTTTTTTCCAATTCCACAAAACCCAAATTTTGGCTATCATTTTATTCATAACAATATTCCTTAAAAAGCTGAAGAGGAGAAAAGTATTACTTTTAGTAAACATACTGCAAGGTAGAAGTTATTTACCCTCCATGAAGGGTTACTTAATTAATAATAGAGCACAGACTAGGTCCTTTTTCTTTTTTCTCCTAGTATCTTTTTATGACTAGCAAGAACAATTAAGTAATTTTCATTGTGACCTTTCAGCTTTCAGTATGGTCAAGGATAAAATTTTAAATAAGGTTTTCCATCTTGATAAGTCATTAATACTCATCAAAGAAAAAAATTGTTCAAAATATCCCAAAATGAACATGAATTTTAATAACATTGCAATTAAAAGCAGGGCCTCAGGCTTAACCAACAGTTTCCTGTGTTATCATTACTAGATTTCTCAAACTATTATTCCTACAGAAGAATACATACCATAATTTACATTAACTACACAGCACATGTTAGCCAGAACTTATCAATCTATTCAGCTATTTAAGGGGGGGGGGAAAGAACTCTAAAACACCAAGGTGTCTTTACCTCGTAGTGAACAAACTGGTCCATTTTCTTGGTTCTTAGAACGCTTATTTCTGAACTGACTTGGAATATCTAATGAAAGGTCTTAAAAGAAGATAGGAAAACAGAGCTGTTAAAAAACATTTAACTACACAATGAAAAATAATTTCAAAAACTGATTATCTCTTAGCTTGTTTTTCAAAGGGAACATTAAAGTTATTTTAATAAAATAGTATATATCCCCATGCCAAAAATATCTTACCTAGGAATGGATCAAACTTTCTAGATTCTGTCCCACATATGAGGCAGTTAACCTCATTTTGGAGAATGCCTCCAAATATAGCCGTGACAACAGTAGATGCTCCATTTCTAAAGAAAATCACCATATAAGAAAACTTCTCAGTAAAAACATTCTCTTTGGCATTTAAAAAGTTAAAATAAATATCTGCTCATGCCCCTACAGGTGACTCCTTTGCTGGTATATGTGTATCATTTATATTTATTGAAGTTACAAAACAGTACAAAAACTTCAAAGCTATATATAAGAAAAAGTCATGAGCCTCCCCCAAGCCCCATTTCCAATCCCATTACTTTCTCCAGAAGTAACTAACGCTGGTGCTGCGACACCCTCTTTTCAGACCTGTTGTTATGTACTAGCAGATAAATCATGACACCCCCCCCCACACACACACACACAAATATATCCTCAGAAAAAGAGGGAACTGCCTTGTGTTTGTATCTCTGCAACCCTCCCTTATTACAGGGGTTGCTCTCCATCACTTTACTTCGAAGGACATTCTCAATCAGATAGTTTTATATTTTTTTAAGACGGCCATTCGTCAGATTTGGGGAAAAGGAAGTAAATAAGTTTAATACAGATTTAGCAATTATTTCTGGAGCTACAACTTCACAGTTTAAAGTGCTAGATGTTAGTGTCAACAAGCCTTTTTAAAAAGCTAACTTAACAAAAACACTAAGTAATTTCCTTGAAGAGATAAAGAATACACCACTTCAAGAACAATGGAAAATCCAGCTGCCCTAATGTTACTTAAAATCTCTGTGCCTCAGCTTCATCATCTGTAAAACAGGGGAAAAAGTATTTACGGCCGGGTGTGAGATGAAATGAGTTATATATGTAAAGTACTTTTTAAAAGGTGCTTGACAAACAGAAAGCACTTAAAGTGTTTGCCATTATTTTATTTGCATAAAGGTGCATCATACCTGCTGCTTGCTTTGATTTTTTTTCTCCCCTAAGTAAACATCTTGAAAATGGACCTCATTCTTTCTGACAGCTGCTCGGCATGCTACACTGTGGACATAATGGGCACAAGAAAAACCTAGAAGGTGCACCAGTGAGAGCATGAGTAACAGCAAGTGCTTATATAGCATTTACTACTTGCCAGGCTCCATTCTGAGTCCTTTGCATTTATTCCTTACAACAATCTATGAGGTAGATACTATTATCCCCATTTTACAGACTTAAGTAATTTGGCCCAGGATCACACAGCTGGTGGGGCTGAGCATCTGTGTTCTTAACATTATACTCCTCTAAATTCAACCACTGTAGTATTAATGGATATTGAAGTTATTTCAACTGTTTGCTATCATTAACAGTGCTACAATGAACACCTGTATCTTTGCATACTTGAGCCATTAGTTGAGTCAGTAATGCCCCTTTTTGCTAAGAGCAGTTTGAAGTGGTTTCTGTTGCTTGCAAGTCAATGATACTCCTAAAACACTGAACTGTACTTTCTGAGCTGCTCCACATTAAACCTACTGCAAAGATGAGGCAGACTAAATCTACCCAAGCAGTTCTATTATTTTAAAAATCTGCTTTTCTGGGAGAGGGCTTCCTTCCTTTACTGGCAAAAGAAATATATTGCAGCTTTTTTTTTAAGTGTTGGTCACAAAACACACTGGCTTTAGTAAATTTTTAAAAATGGAATACATATATAATATATACTACAGCTATATAAAGGCCGTTTAGGTTTAATAATCTGGGCCATGAACAAAGGGCATACCAAAATAATAACTGAAAATGAAGGGACTAGGAGTGATACTTTCATGCTGATGATCATACCACATTGCCTTTAATTAAAATGGATATTACTTTTATTAAAAAGCAGTATATTTAAACTCAATACAGTTCTTCTTTATAATCTCTTCCCCTGGGAAAAGGACACTGACCAAGTTTTGCTATCATATATATCTGATCTGTTAGCATTAAAGTTTGGGTATACCATGACCAAAAACAAGGTTTGTAAGTAAATTTCAAAATTGCTGTTCCATTTATTATAACTGCATACCAAGAGTGGGTACTGACTACTTGGACAGGCTCTTATACTGCTAGAGTCCTTAATATTGGCACTAATGATTTCCTATGTACTAAAAAAACACTACCATACTCCCACCTCTCCCAACACCTTCATTAGGGTTGGGTGCTTGTTCAAGTAAATCCAAGTAAAGTACAGGCAACTTTTTCCAAGTTTTAGTGAATATGATCCTTAGATCTTTAAATGTGCCCTTCAATTAATTCAAGGGAATATAAGAAAACTTGAATTTTTTATATTAGATGTTTCTAAGTCATTAATGGAACCTGCAATTACTATTCTTTAAAATATCCTGTAAGAGCATAGATTAATACTGAAAATTCATTAGGTACTGAAATAGCATGCTATCAGTACTATACAATGTGAGTCCACATGGGAACCCTGGGCATCACATAAAATACTAGACACATATCCTCACTTTACACAGACTGCCCTTGCATACAGCTCAGTTCAATACCCTTTGTGTATGAATATGCTATCAAAAAACACAAAACAGAAGTTTTCACTTAATATTGTTTTGAACTTGGTACTACCAGGAAGAACAATTCTACCAGGTCAACAGTCCTTTCCATTCTAAATTGGATTCCGAATGGAATCATAGCTACTCAAAGCTTGGAGGGCCAAATATTTCAAAAGTTAGGTTGATTCATATTGGTTACTCTTCTCTGATATTGCCAGATTGTCTGAGGATAAGGGTGCCTTGCTTTGTCATTAGAAAGACCTAAACCAACTAAACCAGATTTATGGTCTACCAGGCAATGCTGCAGTGACCCTTGTGTATTACTTGCCCTTTTCTTTCTCTGAGGGGAATGCCTTGCAAATCCCTTTCCTGCACAGATCAGTACTGACAAAACTTTTCAAAAATTAGAAAAGGAGGCTACAAACTGACTAAAATCCAGGTTAAAATCATTCCTGCTTCAAGTGAAAGAAATGCTGTGATCTCAACATAGATTTTAGGCTATAAGTACATGGGAAAGCAACCCAAAGGGTTTCTTTTGTTCCTATTGAGAAGCAAGAAAAAATTCTGAAAATTTTTTCTGAAGAAAAACTTGCAAATGCCTCAAATTCATTAAGGAACAGGTATAATTTAGGGAAATTCACATTCAAAATGTTTTAAATTGGGGCCGGCTGGATAGCCCAGTGGATAGGGCGCCGGCATACCACATGGGAGGCCCCGGGTTCGGTTCTCGGGGACCTCTCCTAGCGGGCAGACCGCCTTGAGAATGGCAAGCCGCCATGGGTGGGCCAGAGCCGCCGTGGGCAGGGCAAAAGCTGCCACGGACAGGGCAAAAGCCGCCACGGGCAGGGCAGGTCGCCCACGAATGGAGCGCAGCCAGCCACCCGCGAACTGAGAGCCGGCCGTGAATGGAAGCAGAAGCCGCCCACAAGCGGGGAAAGCCACGCCTGCTCAGTGACCAGTCTCGGTGTGTCGCTGCAGCGGGGGGGAGGGGAGATATGTAATAAAATAAATAAATCTTTAAAAAAAAAATGTTTTAAACCTTTGTTTCTATGGCACAAATATTATTTTGGAATATGAAAATTAAGTCTCCTACCCATTATTCAATACATTTGGAAGAAAGCCCTATAAAATGCTAAATTGTACAAATATCTTGTTATTCCTTCATGTTTAAAAATAATCTATACCAAATAAAAATTAGAACTATACCAAGATGCAAATAAAAGATGCCTTTTGCTCTGGAAGCAGCAGGCAGGTGTTAGTCCATTTGGTCACAAAGTTCAAGTGCTTAGAAGTTTCAGCACATGTCCAGGAAATCCCTGTGCCACCTTCCTTTATAAATGTAATACTTAGTAACACCAACAGAAATGTCTGAAATTCTCCTAAAGACCACTAAAATGAAACTAAATCTTACATGCAACATTTGTTACTTGCAGACAGAGTCGAATTCTCTTGCAGAATTGCTGAGCGGGAAACACCATTGAAACCGCCCTGGAGTTCCAGGTGTAGGTGGTCCAAAAGGTAGCGCATGAATTCGTGGGCATCCTGCTGCTGATAGCCCCTTGAAGCAAACAGAAGCAGTCACTGCCCAGTAGAACCAGCAGGAGGGCAAAGCATTGCAAAAGGCTATAGAGTCTTGGTTCAAGTGCACAGCTTAGAGCTTCTGACTCTTCAACCCTACTAGCTCCATATTTTACACATGAAGTATATTTTCAAGAAAGAATTCTACCATTTAAAAAGTAAGCCAGAAAACTCCAGAATATTAGAGCTAACTAGACTTGTAGTAATCTCAGTTGAATTTTAGGGTCATTTTAGAGATGAGGAAATTGAGCTAAAACAAAAGAGGGGGTGGAGGGGGGCAAGGATACTATAACAAGAGAGTAACAGAAATGGGACTATAACCCAAGTCTCCTGTACGTACTGTCAATCTTTCCACTATCCCACATGGCCTCTCTAGAAGATGCTCAAATGTTAAAATTTCATATTTTACCCTCACTGGAAAACTAAGTCTCACATTTTAAAAACAATCTGTTTAATGTACATTAATGAATGTTTCCAACTACACCATGATTTTCTTTTCTTATATTAAAATACACTGTTTTCTACGTTTCCTCTATAACAAACATTTTTTGACCTACATGAGATCATGGAACAGTTAGCTGTTCTACAGAGATAGGGTTGGGCTTCTGTTTTAGCTCATGATATTTACCAAAAAACAGTCTCTGGGAGTGGATATCGCTCAAGTGGTTGAGCGCCTGCTTCCCATGTAGGAGGGCCCAGATTTGATTCCTGGTACCTCCTAAAAACAAACAAACCAGCCAACTCTCATTGGGGAGCAGATGTACTCAGTGGTTGAGCACCTGCTTCCCATATATGAGGTCCTGGGTTCAATCCCCGGTACCTCCTAAAAAACAAAAACAACAACAACAGAAACAATCTCTGCTTCTAAAAAAGAATTTTTCTGGTTCCATTTAAAAATACTTAAATATTTCATTTACTTATGTGAAAGCATTAATAAATACTATTTAATATGTTAACTCTACAAACTTTAGTTTTCTTTTCAATTATTTCCCAATCATACAATCTGGGCTTCAGTTTTCCCTCAGTCAATGTAGGTTTCTCTTGTAATTATTGTTAAAAGGAACACTCCTCAGTTTCGGGTGCAGTGTTTATATTTTCTATACAAATTACTTCAGTGACGTCACCCAAGCAATTGTTTGTTTTATGGGGTACCACCTATGATCACTGTGACAGACTAGAGTTAAGAGTGAAACAAAGACAGAGGAGAATAACAGTGGCACCAATTTTAACATTATTCCTATATTCACTTGTTTTTGACCTCAGATAAATATTATAGCCTTCTCTTTAATGTCTATAGAAAGAGCAACAGAAAACTTATGTCATAAAGATACTGTGTAAAATAATTGGTGGAGAGCACACTGCAAATATAAAAAGCCAAAAAGGTCATGAAGCATCCCTTCTGAATGAAGGGACCAAAAAAGAGGAACACTGCTGAAGCACAATGTATAGGAACATGATGTCAGCTGTCTCTTCACAACAATTTTTTGCACAATGAAGACAAATCATACTTACTCAAAGACAAAGAATTATTCCAAAAAAAGAATGAGCAAAGAAAACATTACTTTACCCCTGCATGATTGTGAAAAACAGGCATTCCAAATAATGAAACAGACACCACAGAACAAAGACAGATACAATTTCTTTTGGCTGCCGCAACATGCATAATTGTGCCAAATATCTGTGTACTACTGACTATTCTCTGTGTTTTGGCTGTGCCAGTACATGATCTGTAAGATGGCAAAGACCAATAAGGAATATGATGTGTCTCCAAAGAACCAAATTTTATCATTCTAAAACAAATTTCCTTGAAACTACCTAGGACACACGAGAATTTTAGGTTCTGTTCAGATTTAAAATATCTTTAGCATTTATAAAATAATTCCAAGTTATTGTTTATACAAAATATCTGCAAAACCAAAATAAGTTAAATTTAGCTATTTCTATCCAGTATTTGGCACTCAATTATGGCTGAGTTTCTTCTACACAAAAAGGCCAGAAAATGAAAATGACGAAAGTGAAATTTTATTTATACAACCCCAAAAAACATACAATAGCAGAATTCTTAGTTAGAAAAGCTAATATTCAGTTAAATATAAAATAACAGCATAGTAATTTTAAAGTCCTTTTCTACTTATGAATACTCCCAAAATATTATTGTTGAGTTAAAATAGCATGTACAAAGATCTATTGTCAAATATAAGAATTATGTTTCAGTAATTTATTCATTTATCACTTTAAAGCATTAACTACAGTTAAGAACTTGAAAGAAAGAAAAAGGAAAGAAAGAAAGAGAAAAAGAGAGAAATCCCTGGGAAAGCCAAGGCAAATAGATGAAATCAGATTGTACATGAAAGTAGAAATAGCACATAAAGTATATGAATAAACACCAGGACCTGAGTTGAATTATGAAGACTTCCCTGAAGAATGTTAACATTAAGCTGGATCATGAAGAAAGAAAGAGGGCCTGCAGAGCAAATACCATGGGCAGAAGTACATGACATACAAAGATAACGCAGCAACAAGACAAGATTGTGTTAAGGAAATCAAGAAATAACAAAGGCTAGCAGAAAAGACTATCAAAATTACAAAAGCACAAACCCTTTGACCCAGCAATTCCTCTTTAAGGTACCTGCATATATGTATAAGACTATTCATTACAGCACTCTTTGGCACAGCAAAAGGTTAAAAATAATCTGTATAACCATTGGTAGGAGACTATTACATAATTATGATACAACCACAAAATGGAATATTATGCAACCATAAAATGGATTAAGGAGGCTATTTATATACCAATATTAAATTATCTTAAAGAATAAAAAGATAATATAGTATCATTTATGTTAAAAATTATATAAACACATATATCTACACATATGTATTTGTATATACATATACAGAATATCACTGGAAGGATAAACAAAACACCTGGTAACTATGGTTGCCTCCAAAAAGCTTCCCTAATGACAGCATTAAGGAAGAAGAAAAAAATATCTTTTTTTACCTTTTGAATTTTGATCCATGTGCATATATTTTTCCTATTAAAAAGAATAAAACTTAAACTATTTTTATAAAAAAGGAAAGGACAAGAGAAGCTGGGCATACTAGGAAGTCACAAGAAATGTGGTAAATAGTTAACATATGCTGGAGGGTGAAAGGTCAGAACTTAAGGAAAATTTTCCTTGCTAAGTAACTGGCTTTTGGTTTGAGTGAACGAAAGGAAAGAAGAGCCTCAATGATTTCTTTATCTAAAGCTTCTGATTACATTTAGAATATAATTTTTCTGCATTTATTTAATAAATGAAAATTGTTCCTACTTCTACATGCATGTTTATATTTCAGAGTTCTCATATTTCATTCCAAGGAATAAAGTTCCCTATATGTTAACCAAAGAAAACGGGCTTTCTTAAAAATTTTTTAAAAAATCATCTTGGAATTATAAATATAATGTAGAAACATAATTCAAGAGAAATTGTGCTTCCATATGAGCATGCTAAAACTGCATACCTAAAAGGGATAACAGCTATTAGAAGAAAGCCCCATCTCCCTGCATCTCAGTATTTTGTAGTATAAAGCTTTATCCATGATATAATCTCAAGATCTAGATTTAACCAAGAGAAAAATCATTTGATTACACAAAAATGGGGGACCATCTCAATTAGTTGCAGAACTAAGAGAAAGTTCAGCAAAGAATATAAAAGCATCCTATTCTCTTCAGTGATTAAGGGAATCTAAGAGTTCATATGGACCAGGAATCACCCCAGAAACTGCACAGCAATTTCCTCAACGGTTTTTCTAAAAGTTCTTTCTCTTTATCAGTAGGAATATTAGAATATTTAAAAGAAATAAGTTAAAAGCTAAATCATGCTCACACAGTTGGACTATAAAAAACAGAAAGGGCAGAAACTTGGGCAGATTTAGATTGAAAGTAGCTTCCTATTGAATAAAACTATGGTATTTCTCAACTCAAGAATGAGAGGGCTTGATGGCCATGGGGGAAAGGAAAACAGTAAAAAGTTAGGTAGTAGGCCTTGCTCAGGGCATGTCAACAAATTACTATTAACATGTCTATTATAAGCCAAATCCACAAAGATCTGAGTTCTAATTCTGAAGTCTTAACACCTATTAGATGTGTTAGACTGAACCAGTTGCTTTCCCCCTCTAAGTCTCAGTTCTGTCTTCTTTAAAATGGGGTAACACTTCCTACTACCTTGGAAAGAATTTTGTTTAATGAAGATAAGATATAAAATACATAGAGTGCTTGGTACACAGTAGGCATAAAATAAATGGAAACTATGATTATATAATAATAATACATTAAGATTAAATTCTGGGGCCGGCTGTATAGCCCAGTGGATATGGGCGCCGGAACACCACATGGGAGGCCCCGGGTTTGGTTACCCGGGACCTCTCCGAGTGGGCAGACAGCCTTGAGAAAGGCAAGCCACCGTGGACGAGGCAAAGCCGCCGTGCGCAGGGCAAAAAGCGGCCACGGGCAGGGCGGAGCCCCCACGGGCATGGCAAGTCACCTGTGAAACACAGAGCTGCTGCCCGCGAATCACGGAGCCGAGCAGCCCGCAAAACACGGAGCTGTGCTGCCCGCAAAACACGGAGCGGAGCCGCCTGTGAAACGGAATGGAGCTACCTACAAGCGGGGCAAGCCGTCTGCGCGGAGGGCCGACTCGACATGTCACTGTAAAAATGGGGGGAGACAAGAAGCAGACATAGAAGAACACAGAAGAATGGACACACAGCAAGAACAAGCAGAAAGGGGGGGATATGTAACCAAAAAAAATGGATAAAAGTAAATAAATAAATCTTTTTTAAAAAAGTTAAATCCTTATCAAGAGTCTAATTAGATGATTATATTAGAAATTTTATATAGAATATATTAGAAATTTTATATAGAATGTAATTAGGTGATTATATTAGAAATTTTACAAATTAGAATTTTATATCACCAGACCTGATTGAGGGTTAAGTTAATAATCATTTCCACCTTCTTGTAGTTCAAGAAACTCTAAGCCTCACACAAAATTAGTTTCTCCTGATAGATTTAAATGATATGATAAAAAAAAGAAATTTTCTTCAAAACAAAGACCAAAAGTAACAATAGTCACTCATGTCAGACCCTCAGAGCTAGACTTTTCAGCAACCCAACAAATTACAGTCCTATGAAGTTGTTACCTATTATATGGTTCTATACACTTACAATATATCTAAACTACTATTAGGCAATATATATTGTTAAGGTTTACTAAACATGCTGATTTTAAAAGAAAAGGATGTACTTTATGAACTAAAAATCATGACTGGTAAGAACTATGACTCACTTGAGAAGGATAAAAACCACAGAAGGCAGCAAGGCAAACATCTGCTATTGCCCAAATCCCTACTGGGACACTAACCCAGGAGAAAAGGCAGGACTCCTCTGACAGCACGGGGCCCTTCCCTACTCAAGCAAGGCTAGAGAGAAAGCATGATAAATGGCCACAATAGGCTGAGGCTCAGCTACCTTCTGTAAAGGGAATCCTGATGGACCTGATGACAGTCCTCAAAGAGATTCAGAACCAGACCAGAAACTGTGAATATAATACCACGGATTTCTACACATTACATTTAGATTTTTTTTAGTTGACTTAATGACAGTATATGATGGTAATTATTTGTTATAAGATTTTTAAAACAATCAAGGAAATTTTGGCTGGTATGGTTTCCTAGAGCACACAAGTTATTTATAAGTATTTTTACAACAAAATACCATATCCTTTGTTAAAGACATTCCTAAGGTTTATTATTTAAACAAGCACATTTGTTTAACCAGATATATTTAACTTCTACTCTTCTGACAAAAAATAACAAACCAGTCTTAATTATTTAAATTGGTTGTTGTTTTGGGAACAGTGGAAAGATTAATATTAAATACGCTTCATTAAATAATACTTACCTAAAATTTGGCATAATCTTCCAAACAACATAAAATAAGGACTCCGGGCTAAATGCAGTCTGGTTGCCTTGCCATAAAGCACAGAGTGTCTTTCTAAACTCTTCCACCAAAGACCTGGAAGAGAGGAAGGGAAAGATGATACCCTTAGCACTAATGAGAGGCTACAATTTCAACCCAGAATGTCCAGTTGTCAAAAATATATAATTGATAACTTTAAAATGAAAACATAAAAAGGATTTGGTCTTTTTTGAAGTAAGTCTAATAAGTAAAAGCATGTCAAAAATCCACATAACAGCACTAATTGCTGACAAAACTAGCTTTTTAACCATACAGTGAGTTTTGAATATGTTAAGTACTACCATACTTGTACACTCTGAATTTAAAACAGAAATGTACAAATAAACAAAAAACAATCTATAAAGCAGTGGACTAGTCACAAGCCAGGTAAAATGTACATTTAAAAAAGTTAAAAGGGCCCGGCTAGATAGCTCAGTGGATAAAGAGCTCGCTGGGAAACCACATGGGAGGCCCTGGGTTCGGTTCCCGGGGACCTCTCCTAGCGGGCAGACCGCCTTGAGAATGGCAAGCCGCCATGGGCGGGCCGGAGCCGCCGTCGGCAGGGCAAAAAGCTGCCAC
>PVKH010020364.1:0-14603 GCA_004027955.1 Chaetophractus vellerosus | reverse complement strand
TCATAATCAGCTAGAGGGCCTGTTTAAACCCAAATTGTAGGGCCCCACCTGCAGAGTTTCTGATTTTGTAGTCCATGGAGGAGCCTGAGAATTTGCATTTCAATTCTGTTCCCCTTGATTGTGATGCTTCAGGCTCAGGCAGGCACCACACTTCCTGAGACTGCTTCTGTGCCCTCACTGTGGCCAGAAATCCTGAAATGGGGATCTAATCAGTTCTGTCTCTCAATCCTGTCAATGACTGTTCTGAATCTGTGTCACCTCAGGCCTCCTAGTCCTACCCCATTAGCTGGAGATCATGCTTATGGCTAATTCAGAGGAAATTGAGGATATGAGAGATTGTGTGCCCTCAAACTTGTTAACACTTTACCCCCAGCTCAAACCTCCCCTTCTATAAATTTGTTACCAACCATACGAATTCTAAGCACAATTCCTTCTAATATTCTTTTGACAAAATTGGTTATTGTTTGGAATCCTGTGGCTCTTATTTCATTATTTTACTTTTTTAGTATATCTCTGTTAATCCTCTATCTTAAACTTTTGCATTTTTTAAATTGACTCCTATATATGTTACGTTCATTCTCAACTAAAAAAAATCCATACTTGATCCTGAAACCTTCTCTGGTTAGTCCTTCACCATTTTCCTTTACTCTCAGGCTTAATTCTATAAACTGTAGGCACTAGTCCTTCTCTACTCCTTTGTTTTCCCAGCCTCTAATTAATTCCTTAAATATAATAATCTACTGCATATGATAAAGACCACTCTTTTGTCCTTTCTTGACACTCACTGGTTCTCCCTTTGTTTTCTTTGACAAAATTTCACCTGGCCTTCCTTCCTTTCTTCTGCAATTTGTCATTCTCTCTCTTTCTTCCATCTCTCACATAAAAAAAATGAACAGGAATACACTCAAAATAAACTACCAGTTTCTCCATATTGATGCTTCTTAAATGTTCTTGTCCCCTAGGATTATTATCTCCCTGGCTTTCTGGTTTTGACTCTATATGCTCTTTCCCAATCTCTTTCCTTCTCCAATTACCCTCATGGTCCTGACATCCATTTCTGGATCTCCTTCTCTGACACTACTCCTAAAACCTGGGCAAGCATAAACAATGGCCAGTTAGACTTCTGTATCCAGATGAACCATAGACATCTCAAGCTCAGGAGGACCAAACACAATTTATCCTCTGTATCCAAAAACCTCTAGAAAATGCAAATAAAAAACAACCATCCATCCAAACTAATGTCTTGTCCTCTTGAATATTCTCAGTAAATGGTAATTATGACCAATTCCTGCTCTTCCTTAGGAACGACATTCAATTGCCATATTCCATTCATTCTACTTCCTCATTAACACATATTAGTAATTTCTCTGATATTCATTCCTGATGTCTCTGTTCTTTGCTTGCTCAACTTCGTTTCACCCTCCACACTTAGCATGAGGGTCTTTCTAACAAATAGATCTGATCATATGGTTCCTTTACTCTAAATTCTTCAGTGACTCCTATCACTGAAATAAATCCACATTCTTTAGAATAGCACTCATATTTCTGACACCTATATTCTTTAACATTTTACTATTCTGCCAATGCTCACTTCCCTGTGTTTGTTTCAGCCTCCCTGAATTGCTTTCAGTTACCTGAACATTTCATTTATTTTCCTTCTTCTAGGACTATGTCCTTTCTAGAATGTTCTTCCCATCTTACCTCAGGAAAACTACTCACCATTTTATGGTCAGATAAAGTATCATCTGTATTCTTCCTTGACTCTAAAACACTTGGCAGTTCTTCTATGTGTCCCTTGCTGCTCATATATAATTGATGCTAACAATTATTGTTTTGTTTTAAAGTTGTGTTACGTAATTGTTTTTTCATATCTCCATTAACTGGTCTCATTTCTTATTTTTGAATCATTTTCCACACAGTGAATGCTCCCAAAATGTCTTTTGGGACAATAAAGACTACTGAATGACTGAGGGACTTTTGGTGTTGATCTCCAAAGGGGTTATTACCCAAAATGTCCTCCCTGTAATTTTCTCTTTAGTATTTTTCACCTCTTTTATGTATTCAGTAAATAAGATTTCATCAATAACTTCATTTATATCAGACATTAGCATGGTCAAAGGACTCTGCCTTCCGTGTGAGATAAATTAAATATCAGTAGCTATTTAATTTATATTTGGAGAGTTTGCCTTCTCCCCAAGACAGACTCTAATGCTGCTGAAGTTTTTATAAGGTCTATGAAATACCCAAGTGTTCATATGTTTATTACTTAGTAAATACAAGAGAATTCCCAACATGTAAGGAAATATTCCTTTGTTTGAAAGCACTTAGAAACATCCCTGATTATTAGAATGCTATCCCCCTCTCAGACAAGAGGAGTGACTGTGATCAATAGTTCCTGAAAAAATAATGAGCTCTGGATGAAGTTCAGACCATATGAGAATTACTCAAGGTATAACATTAGCTCTGCTGAGTTTCCATTTTGTCTTTTTCACATGTCTTAGTTTTATATTTGGATTTATTTATTTTTGATTGCCAGAACTTATAATTAGATAAACTAGAAATAACTGAGAGACCTTCTATTTCTTTAAAAATGAGGGCCTAGACACTAGGACTAGTCTTGGTATATTTGCAAATTTCAATTTCCTTTCCTTTTCTAAGCCTGTCGTGTTTTTTTTTTCTCCTCTAAGCTTGACAAAAGTTGCTTTGTGAACCAAGAAATAAAGGGAAATTTTTATCTAGTATATTTTTTATACACTTCTGTAGTTCTTGTTTTTCAACATTTATCCTACTATCTCCATGTCCTTCAAGTGCTATAAATTCAACACATGGGCAGGGAGGGAGAGATAAAGTAGGCATTGTATCAGGAAAGGTGTGTGACAGTTTGAGGTAAAAGCAGGTAACTAAGAGCATAATTTGGTTCATGTCTTAAGAAGAATGAAAAAGTATTGGGAGATAAAAATGAAAACACAGTCTAGATATATGTCATTGAGGGCTTTAAACATGAAGGTCAGGGACTCCTTTTTTCCCCACGATTAATTGGGTTTTATTCCTGGTATTCAAGAGTGATTCAACACAAGAAAATCAATTCATGTAATATGTCATATTAACAAATTGAAGAGGGAAATCCACACTATCATCTTGATAAACACAGAAAAGGCAATTGACAAAATTCAGCATCCTATTTTTTTTTTGTAATAATAAACTATTTTTTGAGAGGTCTTAGATTTACATTTACAGAAGAGTTACACCAAAAGTATAGGGAATTCCAATATAACTCCCCTCCCCACACCTACACACATAGTTTTCCCTATTATTAACAGCTTAGATTATTACCAAATTAGTGGTACATTTGTTACAATTGATTAACCAATACTGAAGCATTGCTACTAACCAAAGGCTACACTTTAGATTACGACTTTCACTTTGTGCTATACAAATATGAAGGTCAGAGGATCTTATATTTTGTACTTTTTGGTCTTCATCTATTCATTGACATTGTTTGCAAATTATCAAATCAATTTAAAGAAACATTCTTTTGACCTAAAACACTAGTTGACTCACTTTTCTGTTTTCAAAGTTGTTGCACACCCAGCATTCAGATAGTTTTTAACTTGATATTTTGTTAATATGCAAAAGACACCTTGGGAAAGTCTGGCATTTGACCACATCTCTTGGATTTTCTGATTTATAGGATCCTCTGGTAAATAAAACAGTAGCAAATGCCACAGAATCTTCCAGAGTGCTGTGGCTAGGGCTTGTAAATTGGACTTGTGGTACCTAAGGAAAGATGTGATGTGTGGGTGTGTGGCCTGTGCTGGGAGTCAGGGAAGCCTTGTGTGCCGAGCCCGTCAAAGTGGATGCACACAGCGAAGTCCACACACTGAATTGTGAGGGGCTCTCTCAAAATCTAGTTGCCATTCCTTAGACTCTGTCTCAGTACCAAGATATTTGGAACATTTTATAAAGTGGCATAGTCTCAGAGAATGGATGCTTGGGGGACCATGATCCTGAGTGTTGTGGTTATAGGGAATTGACGCATACAGTTGTTTTCTTTCTTCCCTGAATTCTGAAACGATTGAGAGATATGCATAGGATTCTGGTATATGAAAGTCAAAACCTCCCCATTGTTTCTGAAGAAGCCTTTGGAAATTGTGTTTTTGGACGTTGTTGCTGTCTTACCAATAAATTATAGAAATTTACCAGTCGCGATGTCTCGCCCTGATGACTCATCACCCACCTCCTCCCTCTGCACCTGGCTGCCTGGGGAGCAGATCACAATGCAACAGGGCCACACGGGGGTCTCAGAAGCTTCATTATTTGTGGAGAGCAGAAGACAAGGGAAAATTAAAATGGACTGAGCCTAGTTCCCCCCCCACCAAACTACCAGTTAGCAAAGTCATCTTTTTACCCTTGGAAGGGGTGACTAAAAACTGGGATAGACAGAATGTCTCATGCTATTTCAGGTCTCTCTGCATGGAAACAGGTGGGAAATACAATTTCTTATGTGATACTCACAAACCACATTTCTTTCCAAGTACATAGTTGTATGTGTCATTTCTCTTGCTTTTTAGTTATAGGGAACAACTTTAAATTGATTTTTTCTGTTTCAGAGCAGTTAGATTGTGATTTCCTAAATGGATATATGGCAAACAGCATTGATGTTGTCGTGGTGGGAGTAAGAGAATTCTCTGAATTTTGCCTTCATCACATAGAAATTGATTTCCAGTCCAAACCAGCTGTGCTTCAAATAGAAATTTTTGTAACTAATCTTTTATTTGTCAGCATTGCAATATCTACTCCTCTTCAATCCTCACGGGACTCAGAAAATTATTATACTCCTGACATTGTGGGAACCTCTGAGGGAGACCCCAGGGTGAGCGTTTCTGGAAGCCCTATTGTGCTATCACAAGGCACATAAAACTCAGGTCCTCTTTAGACCCTAGTTGTGTCCCAAGTAAGTCACTGGATGGGAGAAAATAAATGAACCCTTGCATATTTTAGATGCTGAGTTGTGTTAGGGCTGGTAATAAAATGAAAAGTTCTTGCTTGGAGTGATTTTGGAGGTGTGATGGTTGGAACCAGCTGAGAATTTTAGGCCACTCTTAAGAAAAGTGATCTTTCATTCTGGATTTTGCCAGAACTTAATATAGTAACTTAGGATAGTGTAGTATTTTCTTATTCATATGAGTATACACTGAATTTCTGAAGCCATCATCTTCAGGAAGAATTTTTTTTCTTCTTCTACCTCTTCCCTCATTCAGAGTAACAACAGCAAAAGTATTTACTGACTTCTAATCCATCCAATATTCCTAAGAGGATATAATTATAGATTTTTTGTTGTTATTGTTGTTTTTAGGTTTAGTTTTTGTTTTTGTTTTTTATTAGCTAGGAAGGTATGAGAGTAATAAGAAAACTTAAGTAAAGATTTGATTAGCGATAGAAAGCATTTGCAGTCTAGTCATTATGATTACTTACCCTTCACCAAGAACTTCATGTTTTCAGAAACAGTTTAAATTTGTAATATTTGGATATTGTCCTTTTTACCTCCTTAGCTTTTGGAGTGATCTACAATCTTATCATCTTAAAGATCCCTTTTAATATACTGATACAAGTTTGTGCCTGGCTTAAATGTGCTATAAAATCCTTATCAATTGTGTTGTGCAGTTGCAGTAATAGAGACAAACTTCTATTTTATTTTAAAATGTTTGGGTTGCCAGCTACAAATAGAATAAAAAGCGAGCTATTGAGCTTCTCCACTCCAAAATGCAGTTGGGCTACAAGTTTTGCACACAATTTCACTGAGGTTGTAACACCCCTCTTACTCCTCACTTATCATCCCATCCAGAAATCTTCGATACAAGATTTTTAAAACTTTAGATCCGTTTTCATTTTAATAAAGTGTTAGTAGAAAACTCAGACTTGATTTTTGAAAGATTCAGCAATAGGGTAAGGTTAAATTGCATCTATTTGGTAATTGAAAGCTACTTGATGCGATGCAACCATAATTATTTTCCTGTATATTTTTAAAGCTATAGACGAGTTCCTCAATACCACTTCCCTTTCATTCTGATATTGATCATTTGTATTTTCTCACTTAAACTTATGTTTTCTATTTTGATTTATTTGGACAGGGATTGATCAATTTATTCTTTTAAAAATATCAGCTTTTGGCAATATTCTTTTCTAACGTTTGAATTCTATTTTATTGCTTCATTTTCTTATCTTTATTATTTTTTCCTTCAATTACTTTGAGTTTAATATCATCTTTAATAACAGCTTATTAAGGTGGAAATTCAGGTAAATGATTTTAAACATTCTTTTCTAATATATTTAAATTTATAAATCAATCTGAAAGCGCTGCTTTGGATTCATGACACAGATTTTGATAGCTTGTTTTGCATTATCATTCAGTTTGAAATCTTTTCCAACTTACTCTGTGATCTACAGATTATTTAAAACATGTTAATTTTAGAAAGTGGGGAATTGCAAGCCTTTATTTTAAGAATTTTTATTTTTAATGATTTCCAATGTAATTTTCTCATGATTAGAATAAACATTATGTAAAATTTCAATCTTTTGAAGTTAATTGAGTCTTGATTAGAGCCCAGCATAAGGGCCATCTTTTTATTTTCCAAATTCACTTGAACAAAATGTTACTCTGCAGTGGTTGTTTAAAATGCTCTGTACCTATCAAGTTGGCAATTTGTGGTTAGATTTTCCTTCATATATGTTCAATCTTTGTTATTAGGAACTTACATATTTAGGAGAATAAAGTCTTGTTGATGAAATGACCTTGTAATCGTGATGAAATTTACCTCCTTGTCTTTGAAAACAGTGTCTTGAAATCTGCTTTAACTGATTTCAATAAAGTCATGCAGCTCTATAGTTTTATCTTTTGATTGATATTTTTAAAATCTTTTTTAACATTTTGTTTTGAAATAATTTTAGGAAAAATGCAATAATAATAAATTGTTCTTGTATAACATTCACTGACATAACCATGGTATAAATATCAAAACTAACAAATTGACATTGGTACAACACTATTAACCAAGCTGTAGAATTTAGGTGGACTTTGCCAATTTTTCCACTAATGCCTTTTTCTGTTCCTGGATCAATCTATAATCCTGTGTTCCATCTACTGTCCTCCAGTCTATGACAATTTGTCAGTCTTTCCTTGTCTTGATAACTTTGAAATTTTTGAAGAGTGCCAGTCAAGCTGTTTGGGGTGCCTGATGTCTTCCACTGAGATCACTAGCTTGAGTTCAAAATCCATAAATCCAAATAGACTTCTCCACCTGGTTTTTCCATAAGCTCCTGATACTCCTCCAGGTAAACCTATTTCTATATTACCCCTGCAATTTATACATAACTCCAGTAGAATAGCTAATTCACAACTCAATCTCTGCCTCCTTCACAAGGCCATCTGTCTCCTTCGGTCTCCTCCTGTGGCTTTTACACCTGGGTCCAATTTCCTTAGCTAATAAGGACTCCAGTTATATTGGATGAAGGCCCATGTTGATTCAATTTGACCTCATCTTTTTTTTTTAATTTTTATTACATATCTCCCCTTCCCCCCGTTGCGGCGACGCGCCGAGACTTGGTCACTGCGCAGGCGCGGCTTTCCCCGCTTGTGGGTGGCTTCTGCTTCTATTCACGGCCGGCTCTTGCTTCAGTTCGCGGGTGGCTGGCTGCGCTCCATTCACAGGCGACCTGCCCTGCCCGTGGCGGCTTTTGCCCTGTCTGTGGCAGCTTTTTGCCCTGCCCATGGCGGCTCTGGCCCGCCCATGGCGTCTTGCCATTCTCAAGGCGGTCTGCCTGCTAGGAGAGGTCCCCGGGAACCGAACCTGGGGCCTCCCATGTGGTATCCCAGCGCGCTCTTTATCCACTGAGCTATCTAGCCGGGCCCGCAATTTGCCCTCATCTTAATAGGATCTTTGAAAATTCTATTTACAAATCAGTCCATACCCTCAGGGCTGGGGATAAGACTTAAATTTTCTTCTGGGGGATTCACCTCCCAATTTCATTAAAATTCAATTCTTTCTCCTGGTACTTTGGAAATCTTTTCCTTACAGAATATCATAATATTTTTTAGGTGCAAAATGATCCTGGAACAAGCATAAAATCAAGACGCAAGTTATACTTGACCCAGCTTGATAGGTAATTGATATCAATTTACCATCTTACTGAGAAAATGAACATTGATATATTTGTAACAAAAGACATAACCATAAAATTCATAAGTCCATATTTCACCAAGGAATGAGTACTTATCCAGGCAATGAGAAAAAACAATACATGCCTTTAGAATCAAGAAATCTACTCAAGTTTGTTAACTGGAGTAACATACTTCCGAATAAGTATAAAAAGGGCCACATTTATACTGAACCAGTTATTGGAAAACCTATTTTTTCATTGCAAGCCCTTATGGATTTTAGAGTGTCACCTTTGCTGGCCAATGATTCTCAGGTTCAAAATATGCCACCAACTTACATTCTTCTCTGTAATTATGATCTTTTTAGAGATGATTTATTGTGTATATTTCATGACTTCGACATGCTGGTGTTCAAGTTACTCAAGACCATGTTGAGGATGGAATCCATGGAGCTATGCCATTCATGACATCAGCATTTTCTTTACATCCAGCTCTTAGGGTAAAAATATGTATATTAGTTGGCTTGTAGATAATTTATAAATACATACTACATATTTATTATATATAAGTGATTGCCATCACTTAGTGGGTTGTAATTTGTGCTAATTTGTAGTTTTAGTGCAAAGAAAATATCTTTTCGTAGTGTTGAAATCTAGAAGTGAAACAGCTCTAACAGTTACAATGGGTCATTGAAATAGCTATTTTTTGTGTGACTTGTTTATACTGCATATGTAACATGTATTTAATTCTGTCCATTATCCCCCTATTTATAATTTATTATAATTATGTTGGCCTTCTTCGAGACCAACCCTTATTAAAATTGAGAAATAAAGATGATTATTGATGAGTCAGGAGGGACAGGTTCCAGGCAGCCACAGAAATTGTAGTACTAAGTGGGAAGAGGAAAGAAATAAAGGAAAACTTTGCAAAGTAATTTTATTAGCTTCCTGTAGCTGCTGCATCAGTTAGGACAAACTTGATTGCTTAAAACAATAAAAATTTATTATCTTACAATACTAGAGGTCATTGTGTCACATAGAGTATAATTTCCTGTTTTTGATCATTGCACCATGATTATGTCATATGTTAACATTACCGAAGCTGGGTGAAGGGTATATGGGAACTCTGAACTCTTTTTGAAACTTTTCTGTAAGTCTAAAATTTAACTGTCATTCTTCATCATAAGAATGTTTTAGGATGAAAGGGAACTCTCTTGACATCCTTTGTCAGTGCATGCTGGTTCTCAGAGAAATAGCAATTATGCCAATTTTCATGATTCTTTCACGAGCAGTGCCTATGCTTGTTCTCTGCCACACTGAAGTCAAGAAAATCTTGGTAAGTTGACAAATAGGGAGCCAGGAATACAAACTCCATGCTTCAACCCAAAAACTCTTTTACAATAACTTACTTCCTCCTGTGATATAACCCCAAAGTTACCAATTATTTCCAATCCTTTAGGGCACCTTCTTTCTCTCAGTTTCTTGGAATTTCTTTTCACTGTCCTTCAAAGCCTTTCTTTTCGGTATTTCTTCAAAGCCTTTTTTAAAAATTATTTTTTAAGAAGCTTTAGATTACATAAATGTTACATAAAAATAAAGGAGAGTCCCTATGCCCCATTCCCGCCCCCTCCCACACTTTCCCACATCAACAACATCTTTCATTAGTGTGGTACATTTGTTAAAATTGAAGAACACATATTGAAGCATTGCTACTAACCGTAGTCTATAGTTACATAATCTCTGTTTATGCTTTTACAAAACATGGAGCAATGCTTTCAATATTATTTGTGCAATAGAAAGTTAGAGAAAGATGGCTGAAGGAAATATGGGAACTCTGTACTATTTTTTTAAAAACTATCCTCTAAGTCTAAAATAACTTCAGAGTAAAAAGTCCAAGTGATAGACCACGAAGTTTTGACTCTCTAGCTTGTGTTGGAAACCCCATCCCTTTTTTTTCTTTCTGGTCGTAGTTTCTGATATTCTCCTCATTCCTCATGTACTTGCCTTTGTATTATACAAATATATGAAGTTTTATTCCTTTTTTTCTGTATCTTTTTCTACTGAATCCTCTGTTATTTACTTGTGTCTTCCAAGCCTCTGTGCTCACTCACTCCATCTTGCCCATTATCATGGCATGAGTTTCACCACTCCTTAGCAATCAAACCTACTGAAAGAAAAATATACTCTTCATTCTTCTACCAAGAAGATACATTAGAAGCAGACAGAGTTGGTTAAACCTTATTCCACCATATAGGAGCTCTGTGAACTAGTGGCCATTTTTTCCTTTATTTCGTATTTTGAAAAAATAGAGTTCACAATACTTAAACACAGAATCTTGAAGAAAACTGAATGAGATAACACTTACTGAGTACTTAGCCAAGTGTCTGGTCAATAGAACAAACAAATGGCAGCTATTAAGGTTGGATTCACTTCAGAATCTCTGGCTTCTGCTCCCACTAATTTAATGAAATCCTCTTTTGTTGTGATACATTAAGAGTTAAGTAAAATATGGTTTGCTGAAAAAAAAAAGAGTTAAGTAAAGAGTAAATGAATTAAATAAAGTACTGGATGTGAATTCATTTTGTAAACTACACAGAACCACACAACCTTTTGGAATTACTCTGAACCTTTGTAGCATTAAATGAATAAGGAGCTTCTCGTACATTGCTCCTCCATTGATTTCTATGCACTCCAGTACACGTTTTGTGTTTCTTCATATTGAGTAACAGTACCCTTTCTGCTTCTTTTTCTCCCTTTCTTTATGCCTCTTTCTCCATAAGTGCAGCATTCCCCATGTGTCTGTCATTGTATTTCTTCTCTGCCCATACTTTGTCCACTGGCAGTAATAGCCAGTTATTTATTATTTACTAACCTTAATTAAAGCCAGGCCATGTACTAACTACTTTATATTCACTATCTAATGCAATTATCACACAAAGTTATTAGCCCCATTTTACAGCAAGAAATTTGGAGCACAGAATAATAATTAATTTCTATAAGTCTATGTCATTAGGAAGTGGAGGGAAAAGATTTGAACCGGGCATGCTGGTCCTTTTAATGTTACTTCACACTGAACTCTCACCTATTTTGCCCTTCAACCACCTCTATGCAAGAGGTTTTTAAATCCACAACTTCATTTGCAATTTCAGGAACAACAATATGAGTAATATTTTGATATGACACCTAAAGGCCTTAAGGGCTTACATCCCATTTGGTAATTTCTTCTCAGATCCAAAGCTGACCTTTCTTAGAACATGGTTAGACATAAGTTTACAAATGGAATGAAGCTTTAATCTGAAATGTGGGTGAATTGTTCTGTTTTTCCCCAGTTAATCGCCCCTTCTGGTTACTCCTCTGAAAAATTACTCCACCCATTTGTTCAATGTTTTTTATAATTTTTCAGAATTGAATAATTCCTTACCCTTATTTTCATCTGCACAGCTATGAAAGTCTATTCCCAAACCATAAACCTTACTAAATCCTGACTGGAGCTCTCCGTCCTTTAAGGTTGACCCACTTGAAAAGGCATTATATATTTACTATTTCTGATTTCTCAACTCACATAAACCAACAAGCCCATTGTCACCTGGTTCCATCTCTCCTTTGAGTCTAATCATGAAAAAGTCAAGTATTTCTGAGTTGTCAAAATCACTGGGTAATATGCAGGTCCCCGCTCACCTGAATTCCCCCTGTTGTACACACCAGGCTGCAGCTCCTGATTCCTCACCTGATGCTCGACCGGGCGGCAACTTTATGCTTCTCCTTATAAAACATGGGAGAATCCCAGGATTCTGTTGTTAATTTTATGCTTGTCTGCTACTTGTTCTGTGTGATTTCTCTCTCTCCCTCTCTCTGTCTCTCTCTCACACACACACACCGAACCTGGGTTCAATGATTGCCTGAAGGAAGAACTAAATATCCTCCTGCTCCCAGTTTACACATTTGGTCAGGATGAATCTCCCCATCATAATTATCAGGTCAGTTACGATGCAGTTTTGCTCCCGGGAATTTATCTTCGCGCTCAGTCCTCATTTTAGTTTAGTAAACGGCACTTATTTTGTCTATCAACCTAAATGGCCATATTTGGGTTTTGAAAGTCTTTTTGTGAAACTATTAAAACAACTTAGCATTATTTTTCCCCCTTTTTATTACCTTCTCCGAAATCTTGGGGAGGAGGTGAAGGACTGGTGGAAAGGACAGTGAAAGTGGAGCAAATTCCTATCAAGTTGTAGAGCTGTCTGGCCCATAGATGTCTTCTATCCACTAATTCATCTCTAAATCTCTCATGTCTAACCCAGAATCTGCCATCTAGTAGGTCCTCCATAAATGTCCTGAATGAATGAATGAATGTATGAAAGGTTATTTTAGGTACATTCTGCTATATACATCATGCCCATAATCAATGACATTCTTCCCTCTCTACTAGAGCCTATTTTTCCCTAATTCTATGTTTCAATGAACACCAAAATTGGTAAATAAGTGAATTTCTGTTAATTATTCTGTTCATTATTCTTGCTCGCTTCCAATTTACTCTGTCTGTTTGACCATGTCTATCTAAATATTGTCAGTAAGATTCAGTTTATTCTCTGAGGCATTTATGAGTAACTACGTACACCTGACAACCCAGGTGTTGTCATCCATTATAAAGCTAACCACATAAGTCAGGGTTTCTCAATCTTGACCTTTGCCATTTTGGGACACAAAACTCTTTGTCCTGGGAACTGTCATGCTCAGTGTAAGGTGTTTGGCACCATTCCTGGCCCCTATGGATTACATGCCAGTAGCACCCACTGAGTAGTTGTGACAATCCAAAATGTCTCTAGCCATTGCCAAATGACATCTTGGTTTGATAACCATGTTTTTGTTGTTGTTGTTATTAATTTTTTATTCATTTTTATCTTTTTTTCCACTTAACATCTTCCTATTAGATACAAAAGATGCCATTGTATAATTAAGAATGAGTTGCCAGTTTTGATTTCTTAATATACATCACACCCTGGGGAAATATCAAAGCAGAGGGTACAGTTCTTCTGTCAGAATCTACAGATACTTGCATAATCCCAAATACAAAGTGAAATAAATTCTGGCTAAAATAAATCAACTGAATTGTTAAAAACATTAAGATGATTGCTAGATTTCTGCATTGCAGGGCTTATGAAACCAACTCATAGATACCAAAGAAAACTACATAATGCATGCAATCACAACAACAATTTCTCAAAGAAGTAATATTTCCAAAGAAATTGGCTCTTTTTCTCTGCCTGATGTGGCAGACGGTCTATTGCCAGGCAGAGACACAGTATATCTCTTCCTAAATCCTCCCACTATATCTCATATTGCCATACTAACTTTTTTATTATATTAAAACACATATTGCATCAAATTTTGCGTATACTATTTCCAAGAAAGGGAAAGGAAAATGCCTGTTTGAGTAATATGGCTCCTGGCTGTTTAGTCTACCAGGACAAGCATAGAGCTAACACAAAATGGTGTGCGTTTGTCTCACCTATAAGCACACCATATTCATAGTCCTGAAGTCTGTTATTACCTAGCTGTTACTAACAATTTTATTGCATTTTGTTTTGTAGAACTACTTACAATTTTATTATAAGTGTAAATAAAGTAAATAACACTATTAACTCCCCCCTTAAAGGTACAATCTTTTCTTTTATTAAAATCAAAGATCTTAGTTGTGTAAGAGATGATATATAAAATTTCTTCACCTTTTTATTCTGATTGACACCATTCATTGACTATCAGAAATACTGGAAGCACTGTATTGAAAAGTAAATAATTGTTGTATTAAGAAAATCTGTTTCACAGCAATAACAGAAAATTGATGCAAATATTTATTTTCAAGGCAAGTAGGAGAGAAGAACCTTTAGCACTTGAGAAGTACATATTTTGGGTCAATTATTTAATAGATACCCTCACAACAATAGCATGAGAAATATTATTACCCAGTACTATTTCACAGATAAGAAAAGCCAGGCTCAGAGAAGTGAAGTAACAGCGTGTGCCTTGCAGCTATAAGCTGGCAGCCAGAATTGAAATCAGGTATGTCAGAGGCCAACACCAATGGCTTTTCCTTCAGAAAAACTGGAGTTTTTATACTCCACTAGTGAAGTTAAATTTCCTTCCTATTGTTTTTATAACTTATAAATATGTTAAGGTATTATTTAAAAGATGACATAAACAAAGCATCGTTAAACAAATTTGCTAGAAACACCTTAAATTCAAATGAATAAAGGAAAATCCTCCCAGTATTAAAGAACCAGTGCAAAATTACATCACAAAGAAGTGATTTGAAACAATTAATAATGTTAATTTAGAACCTATAAAGCTAATCAGAGAATATTATAATAAAAATAATAAAGAAATAACCAAAATGCTACTCTATGCATTCTGAAGTTCTATATTTATAATAACATTTTCTGTAGGTCTATGCC
>PVKH010020362.1:0-14606 GCA_004027955.1 Chaetophractus vellerosus | reverse complement strand
GAACCTGGGGCCTCCCATGTGGTGTACTGGCGCCCTATCCACTGGGCTACAGCCGGCCCCTACCATGTATCTTCCATTTTAGTGCTGCCTGGAATAGAGCATTGCATGGATGTACTCTGGTGATTTTAACTCGTCCCCAACTGATGATGTGCTTTTAGGTTACTTCCAGTACTATGCAATTACATCAAATGCTTATTTGAATATTTTGTAAGGAGATTCTGACAAGTAAAATTATTGAAAATTTAGAAGATGTTATATATGTTAAATATTAATAGCTACTTCCAGATAGATCCTCCCAAAATTCCATTTTACACTCCCATTATCAGTACAGAATAGTACTTCTTTCCCCTACATCCTCATCCATTCTTGACATTTTCAGTCTTTCAACATTTTGCAAATTCTTTGTTAATATTCTTTCTTTTGATAACTAGGAGATTGAACATTTTTTGATGTTTTTATTATCATTTCATTTTTTAAAGTACAATATCTGTATGTCTTCTGAAAATAGCAGAAAATGTTATCTAAACAGAGTATATACCCTGACTGTGTTCCTGCTTACCTTGATTTCCTTTTTTTAAAAACTAAGAAAAAGTTAAAATGACTTTAAGTACCTGTGCTCAAGTTGTTGTTGGGGCCAGTCAGTTGCAATTTGCATCTGTATGGACAGGAATTATTTGCACAACTATTAGTTTTCTCCAGTTTTGGAGTTGTAAAACTGCTTCAAAACAATGAAAGGCTACCACTACTATTGAATCAGATTACCCTGTAGGGTATGCTAGACAATGCCTGGCATTTCTTAGGACACCCAGCAATCTCACTTTTCTCCCCTGACAATTAACACACATAAAGCTTCTAGCACATTGTCTGGCTCATAGTGAGAGCTCAGTAGATTTATTTGCTTCTCTTCTGTTGAGAAAATGAAAAATAGGATAATTGAGAATTTCTATAGAACTACAATCTTCTGGATAAGGGCTATATCTCACCTTTGTTTTCACTGTGCCTTGAACGGTGCCTAGGAGCATTTTATTAGGTTTTCAGTATGTGATCGAATGTGATTAATTCATTCCCCTACCTGGAGGAACATGGAAAAAATAGGCTCATTTTGTTTACATTGTTGCTTATCATGATTTCATTCTATGATTAGAAAATATATTCCAAGTATACAAGCTGGTGCCCTTACAAACATCTAGCCTAGCTGTTTCCTTTCATAGTACAAATTGCGTGAGTATAGCTAAATAAAAAGTCTTATTCTATTATAATAGCAAATGAGATTTTGATGTGTGCAGTCTTAAGGCATGATTATGTTGTTTCTTACCGCGAATGGTGATTTTTGCACATGGTAAGGCAGGCTAGCATATTCACATGGAATAATCCATTGCTTAAAAAATATCCATTTTCATCTGCTTTTTAGATTTAGTTTTCACCCAAAATTTCTTGTTAAATAACTGAAAAAATATGCAGGAGCTAATGTAGACTATAAAATGAAGGAGAAGCTTAGCTTTACCGTGGATTCTGAGTCCGGGTGTAACCTAACTAGCTAGGGGATATGCAATTCCTGATTGACAGCAGGACCAGCATTATGCAAATTTTGTGAGAGAACTGCAGCTCAGAAACAGTGATTAAGGGCTCCGTGTGGAATCACTACATTCGTCACTCACATCTTTAGTTTTTCATTTTTCTTTGTACTGGATTTGTAAACAATTATCACAAAACAGTTCCTCTTTTGTTTTTATTAAAGTGATACTGCAATGCAGTTTCAGTCTGTCAGTTTCATACATGTGTAGAAATATGGTATTCTCAGTAAATTACCTAATTTTTAGCTATGTTCCATGCTTATCTGTAGACCTTTGTGTATTAAATCCTATCTTGAGCTGTTCTCTTTATACACAAGTGTGTTTTGCTTGTGCCTTCCTGTCGTCTTAAGTGAGAAGCTTTATGTAGGTCAGGCTTGGCTTAAGCAGATTTCCTGAACCTGCGTCAGCTTAAGCTGGAGGAATTTTAATAAACCCTCCCCTGTAGGCGTGGGCCTAAATGAGGCTAGCCTAGTTAAGCCTGATCTTTTTCTGTTTGTGAAAAGAGCTGAGCAGAGCTGGAAGCTGCTTGGTGGTTTCAGAAACTGCCTACTTTATTTGAAAAGAACAATGGTAGGAAAGGCTAGATCTTCCAATTTTACCTTATCTGAAAAGCTTGATTTGCTAAAGCTTGTGAAGCCATATGTTAAAATTCTCGAAGAACACACTAATAAACATTCAGTAATAGTGGAAAAGAATAGATGTTGGGATATCATAGCAGTTAACTATAATGCAATTGGAGTAGACCGCCCTCCTCGAACAGCGCAGGGCCTACGCACCCTTTACAAAAGACTCAAAGAATATGCCAAACAGGAGATATTACAGCAAAAAGAGACCCAAACAGATTTTAAAAGCAATATTTCTGAGCCAACCAAGAAAGTTATGGAGATGATTCCCCACATTTCCAGTTTTTGCCTGGTAAGAGACAGGAACCACATACAAAGGTAAGCTTTATTTTATTTTGTTGTGGAAAATTATGGCGCCTCCTATCTTTTGGGCTTTGGCTTAGTCGTGATAGAGATATGCATTGTAAACATCCCCACTAGGGGAGCAATGAATAGTGTCTTTGTTTTGCATTCTTAAAAGGGGAAAGTGAGGCTATAAGGAATTTTTCTGCTGCATTTTATTTAAACCACTTTTTACTGTCTTTCACTCACTCTCCCTTCCCTCTGTGGTTTCTAAAGGTTGGGTAGAGGAATAAATGGGATGAAATTGTGACATCAACCTCATAAACTTTTAAGCTTTAAAGTTAAATTATTTAAATAGATTCTGAGAGGGGCCTTTTTCTAATTTCATTTAAGATAATATTCCATTGGGATTTTCAATTTTATATATAATTAACACAAAGTTAGCAGTTTTAGAAGAACTTTTGTTTTTGTAATCTTAACCTTTTTGTGAATTGTCACTGTACACTTATTGAATATATATGCATTGAACTAAAAACATCTAAAAAATCAATAATTAAGTAAACTTTTTAATGGCATGATTACATTTATTAAGATAGTTTTAATTATTTTTCTAGGTTATATTTAAAATTATAAAGATGAACAGAAGGAAAGAGAGTTAATGCCAAATTAAGGATTCAAATTAATAAAATTAAAAGATTTTTTGTTGTCTTTTTAGTGTTCATTAATGGTATAGTTTCATTTTTAACAGGGGTCATACAAGAAAGGGTAATCTTTCATTTCGTATGCCACTTTGCAAGAATATCAAACAATTCATCTTTTTTTAAAAAAAAAACATTTAATCTTAATATAGTCATTAGAGCAACTGGGTTCTTTGAGTGTTACAGATAGTTTTTGGGTTAAATTTGTGCTCTGTGACCTACTTGCTTGGGAATCCTCAAAACTATTATCTTGCCACTAATTCAAATTTTCACTCCTGGCAAAAGATGAAAATGGCAGCTACATTTTCACTCTGAACCATTTAGGTTAATTTAAACATATTGTAGCTTGCAAGTTGAGGGGTCTTTCAAACAAAGCTTTACAATGTGTTTTCTTAGCTGTGAGAAGGTCATTATAGAGTACAATTATTGATTACCTGTGAAATTCCTTTGAAGTTAGGCAAAAAAACAAAGAACTTCTGTAGCCAAGCATGTTGTTTTGGAAATTTTCTAGGAAAATATTTTTGAGCCTAGCTTTTTGCCATATACTGCTTATTTCTAGTTGATAGCACAGTAAAAAATATCACATTATCATCCAGAATATGGATCCATAGTGGATTAATTCATGGGGCCACTGGTTAAAATGTTCACTGATGAGAAATGATTAAATCCTAATATGCTAGCTGTCTAAAAAAACTCCACAGTAAAATTGTTTTTATTTTGCGCTACTTATTCAGAATTATTCCCCCTTAAACTGTAGAAAAAAGTATACAGATATTAAACTTTTGCATTGCATATATAAAGCTGCGCCTTTGGGATATTGAGTTTATCCTTTTATAATTTGAAAATGACACGTATATTCTATAAACATACTAAGCGCATATAGAAGAGAAAAAATATAAATATATAGGTGTCTGTTTACATTTTTGATAATTAGAATATGTATATATTGTGAGACCTCTTGGGGTACCATAATTTCTCTGATAAAATCATTTAATTGATTTACGCATTTCTGCAAAATAACTATTTAAACAATACCACCTTTTCAGATTTTTAAGGGCATGTAGGAAATGTGCAACTTAAATGCTTATTTGTGTTAGTTTGTTTACACTTCCATTTTCTGTATATTAGTTTTTTCACTTAATATGTTTATATAGTTAATGTGCTTATGCATATTTGATTGCTATCTTGAATTTTAATCTCAGAAGTTTATACTTATTCTATAAAATTAGTTATGCTTTTATATGAAAATGCCTGTTAATTTCACCAAACTCCTTTTTTAATAAGGAAAATATTACTACTTAGTTAATGTATTAAGAAATATATACCTATTCTGTAAAAATAAATATACACTGGTTTCTACAACTAACATTGATTTATGTCTTTATTTTCACTGCTCCCTAATATCAAATTATACTTGGTGATTTTGTAGCCTATTTGATTATCAAAGTTCAGATTAGAAGTCCTTCTCAATTTATCATTTTAGTGACCTTTTCTAAAGTTGTTTTTTTTTTTTTTTAATTGTTTGTTATGCCTTACTTATAATGGTAACTAAAATGGAATGGAATATTCCAGATATAAGACATTTTATTAATTTACATGGGAATCTAATGCCTATGTTTTTTAATTGTGAGTTTCATACTCTCTATTATGCATACTAATTTGGAATGGTAATTATGTGGATTTTTAAAAATGTAATTTTCATCCATTTCCCATGCTGGTTTTTAGTAGAGATGTTAATAGGAACAAGCCTTACTAATTTGAATTGCATTTATATTCCTTTGTATTGCTTTTGAAAATTATTAAATGACCAAAAAACATGAATTAAAATGAAGGAATTTGTATACCATACTATATAACTTGTTGAATTATTTCATTTGTATCTCTTAGATAAATATATGATATTTCTGGCAATTTAATGCCATTAATAATAACATGGGGAGTTTTAATTATTTCCCTTAGGTGGTTCTTGAACTTGCTTCAGTAATTTAATCATCCATATAGAATGCACTCTTAATTATGTTAGTTATTATTTGTAAAATGTTCGCTAAATAATATTAAAAGCATATTTCCATTCATGTTCAAATAATTGTTTTTCCCTCTATAATTTTTATTTTTAAGTTAGAGTATCATTTACAAAAACAACTGAAGAGAAAGATTATATATTTTTAATTATCAGCTTTATGATATACACAAAACTATTTTAAAAATACAGTAATAGAATTATAAGATATGTTGAGTTTATAATGTCATAACAAGTATTTTTATGTCAAATGTTAAATTATAGTAAAACTGTAGTTGCCGCTAATAGAAATGCATTTTTAATGGAAATTACATGTAAATACTATAAACTTCCAATAGAATACATGTAGGCCATTTAAGAACATTACAATAAAAAATTGCAATTATTCATTCAATCATTCAAAGATGATGAACATTTGCTAGGTTCTGAGTACAGTATTATGCTAGGCACTGGGTATACAGTGGTGAACAAAAATTCTAGCCCTTGCTAACTTTACCTCCTAGTGGTTGAAAGACTTAAGAGGAACTAAGTCATGTGGTAAAGGATAGATAAAGGGGAAATGCCATTGCATCTGAAATAGGATATAATAACCACATGACAGTTGAGCACACCCCAAAATCCAGCACAGTCTTGATTATTTTTTTTTGACAGATGTAGAAATGAGTATCTCTCATTGAGGCCTTGCCTCCTACCAGTCATGGAATGGGCATTCAGACTTGTTAGGGGTCAATTTGACTGAAGATCTGGGTGATTTTTAGATCAGTTCTGGAGAGCAGAAGTAAGAAGTCTCAGGGTGAGGTATGGAGATTGTAAGCCCCAGGATGGGTTTAATTGCTCTTTGCATCATTTAAGAACCTCAGGGTTGTAGGGACAATTGGTACTTCTTTGTAAAAATGTTTGTTTTCTGTTTACCTCATTGGCCCTATTTAATACTGGGCTATACTTTTAGCAGTTCAACTTTAAATGAAGGATGGTGGAGACCTATATGTATATATCATTTAAATCCTGGTCTTAGTCACTTTAATTTGTTATTCTAAGGAACAAAAATTTTTTTTGTTTCATTCTTTACTGCTTTAAATTTGATGATTTAATGTATATTAAATGATATTAATGCAATAAATATACTTTTGCCTTTGTTTGATTTACATTTTATAATACTTTTCTGTGTGCTATAGTGCAAACTTGGATGAGGAAGCACAGGCTGGTACCAGTTCACTACAGGTAATGTTGGATCACCATCCTGTTGCTATTACAGTGGAGGTGAAGCAAGAAGATGACATTAAACCACCTCCTCCACTGGTTTTAAATTCTCAAGCTATTGATGCTTTAGAGCAAAGAGAAGAACATGAATTAGTACATGTTATGGAAAGATCTTTGTCGCCATCTCTTTCCTCTGTTGATATGAGAATGACATCGTCTCCATCTTCTATTCCAAGAAGAGATGAATTTTTTCGGCATGAGAATGGAGACCACTTTAGGTCTATTTTAGGGTATGATCCTCAGATTCTTCAAATGCTGAAAGAAGAGCATCAGATAATTTTAGAAAATCAAAAAAATTTTGGATTATATGTACAGGAGAAGAGGGATGGATTGAAAAGAAGGCAACAGCTAGAGGAAGAGCTGCTAAGAGCAAAAATTGAAGTGGAGAAGCTGAAAGCAATTCGCTTACAGCATGATCTGCCAGAATATAATAGTCTCTAAAAATTTTTTTTTAATCTTGAAATTTGATAATTTTAATTTTGGCCAAAATACTTTCATTTGGGAATATCCTGAATGCATATTCTTGAAAAATGTTGTTACCCTCTATTATGGAAAAACTTTCTTGACATGATTTTCTACTTACTCAATTTTCCTTTGAAATATATTCAAATTTATTGATTGGTTGGCATGGTTATATTTTTCATTGTCTTCCCTACATTTTCTTTCTAAGAACTTTACCTGTTGGCCTTATAAAAGATGTTTTATTTTGATCATTAAAATACAACAATACATTTACAAACAGTAATATTCTTTCCAAGTTCTGAGTCTTCAACATTTTTTAATTGGAGCTTTGAATGCTAAAGGTTTTTATGTCAATCTAATTTAGATGCTATACTAACCTAATTACAAAAAGCTTGTCTATATGATACTGATTTTTAATTTTTTTTTATTGGGTCAGTTGAAGGTTTACAGAAAAATCATGCAGAAAGTGTAGAGTTCCCATATCCCCTCCTCCCCCAGTTCCATATTATTAACACTTTGCATTAGTCTAGTTACCTTTGTTATAATTGATAAAACATTATTATTATAATTATGTTATTAACTATAGTCCATAGTTTACATTAAAGTTCACTCTTTGTGTTGTGTAGTTCTATACTGGTAACATATATGTAACCTAAAATTAAAATTAATTATTTCAGCCACTTTCAAATATATAATTCAGTCCTGTTAAATACAGTAATAATGACATTAATATTTTATACTTATTTTTTGAAAGGGTAAGTCTTAGTTTTTAAGAGAGGGAAGGAATTTGGAGACCCCTTTTATCTCACTTCTTCAATTCAGAGGTAATAAAACTAAGGTCTAGAGAGAAGTCAATGACTTACTTGATATAACAAAGCTATTTATGGCAGAGCTAGGACCACCACTCATTTTTTCTGGATGTGTGTAATTTTTTCCCCTACTAGTCCATAGAAATAAAAATCATCTAAAATATTTTCCAGATTTAAAAACTAGGAGCAAATATGTAATTAAAATTGCTCTTTAAGACTGTTAGATTATGAAATCAGGGAAATTGTATCAATTTTACCCCATTCTATTTTTTGGACAGCAAAATAAGATCAGATATTCTAGTGGAGACATTATATAGTGCTATACCATTTAAAAATGTTTAAATGTATTCTAAAAAGATTTCTTTCATAGTAAAAATAAGAATGGACTTGTATATGTTTATAATTCATGATTCAATTTGAAGTCTTTTATGTTTTTTTGTAAGGATTTGTGGAAATAAATAAGACTTCCATTCTTAAAACACATATTAAATTTATGTTAAATTTTCATATATATTTATTACCTAAGAATTTCTATTTTTATGGGGGCTCCATTGAGGAAGGGTTTAAAAGCCAAGCTTTAGAATGGGGTAGATGAAATTTTAGCAGTATAGGGAGAAAGGCTGTTTGAAGTCAGAGGGAACCAGTATGAAAAAAGGCATAGAGCATGGGGAAGAGTGGATCAGCGAGTGCAAGCACAAACAGGTGATGTGTTTGTTGAGAGAGCCACTTAAGGCTGTGGTAACCTGGGCATCTCTCCTGACTGAATGGAGTAGCTGCTATTTGGCACCAGCTGAAATTTTACATACAGGAATAAGTCAGAAATCTGTATTTTTATGTGAAATTTTCCAAGTTTTAAATTACTTGAAAAATGTTTTCAAGCATTATATAGACAAGATATGTGAGTAGTTCTCATTCAGCCAGTGGGCTTCCATTTTGTGAACTTTGGAGTAGAGTATGGTTCTGCATTTGTAGATCCTGACCTTCAGCATCACTGGAGAACCTGTTAGAAATGTAAATTCTCAGGCCCCACCTCTTTCCTATTGAATCTGAAACTCTTGGGGTAGGGTCCAGAAATCGATATTTTAGCAGGCCCTTTGGCTGACTCTGATGTAAGCTAAATTTTGAGAACCACTCAAATAGAGTATTTGGAACTTAGCTTGGTTTCTAAATCATACTTGATTCTCAGAAAGTTATTGTTGAAAAGAAGAGTGGGTGAGGTGAATTGAGGTATGTAAATTTGGAATCTGATTGGTGCCAGATTATGAGTTGCATTAAATGCAAACTTTTAAGAAGTCAGATTTAATTGAATATATAACGGTAAGCCATTGAAGGCTTTTGATTAAGAGAATGATATGATTAGAGCTGTGGTTTAGTAAGAGTGTTATAAAAGCATTTAGGGGCGGGCATTGTAGTGAGGAAATTAAATCCAAAATTTAGTTTATGATTAGATAAATGGGATAAAGATAAAATTGACTTCTGTGGTACTATTTTAGTTTGTTGATTATCTAATTTCATTGGTTAAATTAAGGAGGCATTTTACTTCTACTATTAGTTAATTTTTTATTGTATAAATAATATAGCCTATATGTATCATAGAGAACTGTTTGGGACCATATGCTTTACCTACAAAATGTAATGCTGGGAAAACATCATAGAAAAGATTGATCTTATTTTTTAAAATGTAGACTTGATTCCATAGAAACATAATGTGAAAAGTCTACTGAGACAAAATATAATTTCATCTAATACATTGGCCATTTAGATAGTGGATAGACTAATTTTGCTACCTTCCTATTTTCCCTTGTAAATATTTAAATGTATACGTCTTCATTATTATAACTTGTGGTTTTCTAAACTAAGTATGATTTATAATGGTATCCTGAAAAAAGTAATGAAGCACTTCCATTTCTAACAAATGCCAGCAGATTTCTTAATATAACTAAAGTATTTTTCATTTTTATATAATGGGACATCAGTGTGGTGTTATTTCATTTTTGAAAGATTCACACTATTGTATTCCATCTTTACTTAAGTGAAAATGTTTAACATGTGAATCCTTTTCCTTGTGCCTTCTTTCAGAGTAATGTTAAATTTTGAATAGACATGTTTAAATAAATTAGAATGTAATAAGTTGTATTTAATATATACTGTAGATGATGGTGGTTGAATGTTTTGCTAATACATTTTCTTTTAAATATAAGGTAGTGCATTGTAGAGATTTATGTACCTTTTGTGTGCCATAAAACAAATAATTCAGTATTATAGAGGTAAAAAAATTTTGATGATGCATAATTGAAATAAATTTATTTAGATGATTATGTTATAATAGATGCCACATGTACCATATTTAAATATAATAATATTTCTTTTTTCAAGTGTTAAGACTTACAGATTCTCAATCAAATATTTGTGAATTTATTTTAAATACTTAAAAAATAATTAGATGAAATATGGTTACAGTACTTTAAAAATACAAAGGAGTAAATTTTAAAAATCTGCAACCCAACTAAACATTAATACTTATGCTAAATCTTTATTATTTTGAGAAATTGGCTCAATATATTTTTATTTCTTAAATTGATTAAAATTAGTAGCTCTAATTTGAATTCCTGTTTATTTTTAGTTTTCAATTGCTTTGTAAATAGTGGAAAGCAAAATAAAAAAAATACCACCCAAATTACACCAAACAATTTAGACTAAAATTGATAAATCTTTAGGCCTACTCTTTGTTAATAAGTCTTTGGTGTTTTTAAAAAATCATATGAATTTACCTGTTATAAAGATTTCCCCCCCAACATTTTATTAAGAATTTCTTCCAATGTACAGAAAAAGTTGAAAGAATTTTATAGTGAATACTCATGTATATATTATCTAGATTCTTCAATTAATGTTTTGCTGTATTTGCTTTATCATGTATTTAGCCATCTGTCCATCCATCAATCCTTCTTAAAAAAATAAGTTGCAGGCTTTGGTTAGTATACTTTACTCCTAAACACTTAAGCATGAGTATTATTAACTGGAGTTCAATATTTGTTTATGGCTCTTTTTTTTTTTTCCAGATAAAATTTGTATACAGAGAATTGCAAAGCTCTTAAGTGTACTATTCAATGAGTTTTCACAAATGAATATACATGTATAACTCAAACACTTAACACATCACCCCAGAAAGTTCTTTACTTCCCCTTGCTAGCCAATTGCCTAGCATCACCTCAGGCAACCACTGTTCTATTTTTTTAAAAATCATAGCTTAGTTTGCCTGTTCTAGAATTTCATATAGGTGGAATCATATATTACATACTCTTTGTTCCTAGGTTCTTTTACCCATCTTAATATTTTTAAGATTCATCGGTGTTGTTGTAGTAGTTCATTCCTTTTGATTGCTGTGTAGTTTTTATTCTGTGAATGTACCACAGTTTGTTTCTCCATTCTCTGTGATGGACTTCTGTGTTATTTCCAGATTCATAAAACTTATATGAATGTTCTTGTACAACTTTTTGTGTACATAATGCTTTTATTTCTCTTGGGTGTATACCGAGGGATGGAATCGCTGAGTTAGGGAAGATATACATTTAACTTTTAAAAACTGCCAGACCTTTTTTCCAAGGTGGTTGTACCATTTTATGTTCCCATCAACAGTGTCTGAGAGATTTTTTTTTAAAAACAAAGCTTAGCATATTCAGTGGCTGGAATGTTAGAATTGAAATTAATGAGTAACTTTTCTAATAGTTAAATTAAAAAACGTTGTGCTGCAAATAATTTAGATACCTGGGACTGTTGTACTTTATTGTGTTTTGTGTGTGTGTGTGTGTGCCGTTTTTGCAGTTATTGCACATATATCCTGATGAGACATTGAAAGATAGGATAAAATGTATATCCCTTCCATGTTAATAAAGTATCAGCCTGAAAATCATGTTTTAATCCAAAAATTATCTTCTACTAGGCTAATTTTATGCATAATGATACTTAGTTCAACATTCAATCCTTTTTATTAGATAAAGAAAACTATGGATGATTATAAGTTCTAAGGAATTTACATATTAATACGTGTATATTTTTAGTGTAATAAAAACTTTCAATCTTAAATTTATATTGCCGTTTTATGTTAATGACTATTAAAACTCAAGTACGGGGAGCTGATGTAGCTCAGTGGTTGAGCACCTGCTTCCCATGTACAAGGTCCTGGATTCAATCCCTGGTACCTCCTAAAAAAAAAAAAAAAATCTGGTAGGTTTTATTAATTTTAAAATTCAAAAAAATACAATATGCAAGAATATTCACATTCTTTATTGAATATGGTTATATGAGACATTTTAAATCATTTGCTCCATTGAATACAATGTGTGCAGTTAGTATTGTTGAAGGAAAGTAACATTTGAGGCTTGAGTTTATGGAAATTATAGTTAAATTAACCAACCCTAGAGTGACTATGCTTAGCAGTCATTCATTAAGATGATAATGTCCACTATTAATATTAAAATGACATTATCTTTTATCAAAGCATGTTTTTAAGCATCATCATCTTGTGAATCTTACTGATAGACATTCAAGTCTCTTGTTTATGCAGATCAGTTTTTCATAGTGATTTAAGAAGTAGGTCACAAGGTCAAGGGTAAAATGTGTCAGAATCAAGTTTAGAAATAAAAATTATGGTTAGAATGGAATTGTAGGGATGGTTAGTTGGGACGTAACAAAGTAGTCAATATTTCAGGTGTTACAAGTATTCTAGATAAAGTTATGTTCCGTATATGGTTAATTCTCAGTTATCTTCATTCTATTTTTTAGAATTATTCACCCTCTCCCTTACCTGCCCAGTGGCTTACATAATCTAAAATGGGACTAAATAGGAAAGGGACAAGGGCAAGATGATGATGATGATGATGATTATTATGATGATGATGATGATTAACATTAAGGGAGCATTTTACAACATTACTACACATTATGTACTGTTACATATATTGGCAAATCTGATGCACACAATTATTTTATGATGTCGTTGTTAGTATTAGATTCATTTTACACATTTATAAACTAACACAGAGGGGTTAAATAACTTGTCCAGGATAACTTGGCTAGTAAGTGGCGGACTCAAGATTCAGACCCAGCCAGTTTGACTCCATATACGGCTCATGTTCCTATCCTCTACTGCTGCTCTTTCTGCAAAAGAATGGGGATATCCAAGCCTGAGAATCTTATGTCATTTCAGTTAATTCATAGAATTCTCAGAATTTAATTATTGCCCTTTGTTTTCTTCAGGGTTTTTTTCTTTGTTTTGTTTTGTTTTGTTTTAATGGAGAGGGTGTGGTTTGGGTATAACTGCTGTTCTCCTAGACCCTGGGACTCCAACAGGATTTTTGACTTCAAGGATGTTGTTCTCCAGCCATTTTAATGAAAATGTTCTTTTTAAAAGCCTCTCTTTAGAGAAGTCTTGGTCTATTTAAAGGAAAATTATATTTTTCTCTTGGATAGCCTAATAAAAAACAGGAACAAATTAAAAAATGCAGAAAGACACTGTCCATCTTTTATTCAATGTATATCAGACTGCTACTGGTAGAAATCACACAAAATAAAATTGATTTAAATTGGCTAAAATTACAAACCATAAAATTTCTTATAGTTGTAAAACTAATAAAGTATCTGTCTTTTTTTTTAAGATTTTTTAAAAAATTTATTATATATCCCCCCTTTCTGCTTGTTTTTGCTGTGTTCATTTTTGTGTTTTTCTGTGTCTGCTTGTCTCCCCCCGCTGTGGCGACCTGCCGAGTCAGCTCACTGCGTGGCGGCCTGCCTGCTTGCGGCGGCTTGCCCTGCTCGCGGGGGCTTGCCCTGCCCACGGCGGCTTTCCCTGCCCGCGGCAGCTTGCCTTCTCAAGGCGGTCTGCCTGTTTGAGGAGGCCCCGGGAACCAAACCCGGGGCCTCCCATGTGGTAAACCAGAGCCCTGCCAATTCAGCTACAGCCGGTTCCCCTGTCTTTTTTTGTTAGTGCTAAAAACTATTTAGGAAAACCAAACTTGGTAAAACAACAAAAATAATCAACATGTGGCAACTATCAATTATCTAAAAATTGGCAAGTTTTTTGACAATGTTTATGGATTAGTACAATCTGCGTAATATCTGTATATGCAAAATTTGACTTGGCAAAATTGGACCTGGTGGATTTTATGGTTAGAAAAAAACTCATGATGGCAAAAACTATAATCATTAATAAGGTAATTCTATTTTAAATATTTTCATAAACATGGAGTCAAAATCCCTAGAGTCAAAATGACAGTATGAAAAGTACCTGTTCTGGGAATATGATGATAAACAAGATGAAACAGAACTTTCCTCTCAAGACCTTATAGATTAGTGGGAAAGATTGACAGTAAATAAATTGTTACATAAATAATTGCCACTGAAATGAACACTACAAAAGTGAAGTACCAAATGCTGAGATAATCTAGCTATCAGGAAAATTTAAGCTATACTGAAGGGTAACGGAGGAAGAGAGGGAAAAGGTCCTGAGGCTGGAAGTAGTATGTTTACTTCAAGACCATTAAGACAAATGGATTTTAAGCAAAAGAGATAAATTAGATTTACATTTAAAAATAGATAACTATAATGTGGAAAATGGTTTTAGGGAATGGTGGCAAGAGAGGATTTCAGTAGACGTGTTGGGAAGATACTGCAATAATACAGTGGTCCTAACTGGAGATGATGATTCTTAAAGAGCAAAGGCAATAGAGAATGTGAACAGTGCATGGCTTTGAGAACAATATAGGGGTTAGAATCATCTGGATTTTGTGGTTGATTGTGGAGTGAGGAAGTGGAAACTGTTAAGGATGATTTCTAGTTTTCTGGCTTAAACAAGGGTGGTCATGCCTTTCACTGAGACATGA